>ML806953.1:33863-50938 GCA_009831015.1 Picea engelmannii | reverse complement strand
CTGAATCCTATACTAAATCGGATATTCTTTCTAAATTAGCATAGGGTGTCCTATTCTTACGCAACTGACTGCTAATACAGGGGTTGAACGAGGCATTGTTGTTACGGCTGGTGTAACAACTTCTTCTCACAGCTGCTGATGTTGTTTCAGCATCGCAATTCACGGGCTGTTTCAGCCACATGAATTGCGCTCTTGACTGTGTCGGCCTTGACTGCTAACTGTCACGGCTCGTGTTTCAGCATCGTGGCGGTCTCCTCTGCGTTTCAGCATCTGCACTTCTGAACTGAGTGACAGCTCCGTGTTTCAGCATCTGCATCCTCGAACTATGTAGTTGCTCCGTGTTTCGGCATATGCGACCTGTGGCAGCTCCGTGTTTCAGCATATGCGTCCTCGGACTGTGTAGCAGCTCCGTGTTTCAGCATATGCGTCCTCGGACTGTGTAGCAGCTCCATTTTTCAGCATCAGTTCAACAGCTACTTAGACAGTTCTATGTGTCAGGACCGGCCTTGAACACTATTCTGCAAATATGGACACTTATGCACTTCTAATCAATGGTTAGGTCCAAAAGTAATGTAAAGTATTATGCAAAATAGATTAAGCATGTAATAATGAGAAAGGACATTGTATACCTTGAAATGATCAGGTGCAGTGATATTATGAGTCTAAACACTAGTGATGAAGGGTATAATAATGACAAAAAGTATGGGCAAAAAGGTGTAATATGTGGTCCTAACAGGGGTGAATGATAGTAGAGAGAAATGATGATTCTCTTTGTGTCGCCTAAGACTCCTTAATGTGGAGGTAATGAGAGTCAAGATACTTTATCCCTTCTGGGAACTTTGTTGATGTCGACATAAAGGGAGACGCAACTCCATGAAGTGAAGGGCTTCATGACATTTACTAGAGAAAACCAAGAACTAATGAGGAACATGGATGAATTCAAGAAGTAGTGAGACTCAAGACTACCTTTGGTTGGGGATATATGTAAAGGATGAGTGGCAGCAACCTGTGAAACTGAATCTAGCGTCAAGGGGATGACTAGGCTTGGGTAAATTGTGTTAGAGGCGTGACAAGATGGATAAACGCAGAGATCAGAGGTGTATGGACTGCAAGATACTCGGGGTTTATGGATGATTTCAATAAGGTTAGGAGGTAAAAAATTCCCCAACCAAGGGCGACAGGGGTTGCTTTGCCGGAAAAGGAAGGTTGCTAAAGGCGACAATATAAAGCTATATAAATGTGGGAAACAAAGGTTTTGTATAATTACCAAAGGAATAAAGAATAACTTGGGATAACTGTGTAGATATAGAAACGGGTGCCCCAGTGCAAGATGGATTGGTCGGTGAGGGTGCAAGTTGATTGGAAAATAGGTGGAGGGTGGGGGGCCCATAGGTGGGTTTGTATATTAGGGAAATGAATGGATGGAAATTTGCATATGGGAAAACTGAGGGTGGATGAAATGGAGGGTTAATGATACTATGGAGGCACAGTCAAATGGGAACCATAATGAGATTACACGGGAGTCCATTGTGGGGAAGCTATCAAAATGATGAGAAGGAGCATGTGGTTGATTCTCAAGAATGCAAAGACTATTGGGACTCCAAACCCTAGGGGGGTGAAAACAACATGAGTTTTAAAGTGCCAGAGGGGACTATAATTGGGACAACTCATGTGAGAGAGAGTGCTACCAGTTGACTGTACTGAAAATGCAGTGGAGGTGACAGTACTATAGATCTGGATGGGGGGACCCTAGAGGCAAAGATCAGAGAGTGTGACTGGGAGATGAAATTGATATTAAGATGGAATGATTACATGCTAGTGTCGATGATATACCTGAAGAGGTAGTGTTGATGTATGATGACCAAGTACCTGCACACATGAAAATCAAATACTCAACGTGAACAATATATGAAGATAAATAACATATAACAATAATTCAATAACTTGTGAATATAAGCAAGTGTACCTGGGAAGGATGTGAGAAAAATGCATCCTCCAGGGCCAAGGATGGATAGTGACCCGGGGGATGTGATTGTGTAGGGGGTAGGATCATGATCCCATGGCTGAAGACAGATAAAAAAATGGACTACCAGAGCTCATGTAATTGACCATGGAAGTTTGGCAAATGGACTATATATAGTTGTAGGCCCCACAATGCCACCTCATTTGTACCTGTTGTCTTAGTGAGTGGACGAGAGGTTTTTAGAGGCAATTTGGAGATTTTGGGAAATTGAGCTAGCTAAACCAGGATTATCGAGTTCCAAGTTAGTGGTCATATCTACCTACATATTAATTAGGATTTCTTTTTTGGGTAGGGATGTATGGATGGTCATATAGGAGGATTCTGTGAGGGTGGGCTCCCAGTGCATGGGAGATCGAATGATTCACGTGCATGAGTGCATGGCTGTAATTGGGACAACCATGCATGGGGGTGCCCAAATGGGGAAAATAGGCATGCATTGGATGCACGCCTGTTCGAAGCACAAATGCGCATGCATGTGCTGCTGTGTTCCTAATAGTTGCGCATGTGTGCACAACTGTGTAGCGAACATGCACGCTGGGATGTACATTTGTGTCTGTGATAGGGGTGCATGCATGCACCCCTATATCATTGATAGTTTTGCATGCATGCACAACTATAGGATGAAAAAATCACATATGTGCGCACCTATGGGGAAAACAGTCGTGCCCTTGAGGCAAAGGTGAGGGGTGTAAACACTTATCTTTTTTGGATATTTTGGTGGTTTTATGGGTTGTGATGGTTGATCAAGTATTGGATATGTGGATGCAGGTGACTAGTTGATGATACCAGTCCACTGGAGGGAGAGGGATTGTGTGCACCTAAGAGAGGTGGTGAGAGATGAGGAGCCAACTATACGGGGCCCTTTGGCATCTTGTGGGTTGCTAAAGTTTTTTGAGTGTTCACTGGTGCGGGCACAAGAGTACCTACTACAGTTCTTGATCTCGATGTGGAGCCCTGTTCTGCAGTGCTTCATTGTGCGAGGTGAGCATCTCGCATTCTCTGTGATAGAGGATTTGTATTTTTATACTGGACTCCCTTTTTGGGGAACCCTGCTACCGGCTGAGTCCGTGTTACCCAGGGATGGACAATTGGTTGTCCTATCCCAGACCTATTGTTCGAGAGAGGACTTCATTTCCAAATCCATGGTGAGGATTGGGGAAATTGATGCCCTTGTGCATCGTTGCATTGCATCGATGATTGTGAGGGTTTATGGATATCTCGCTACTCAGCAGATTAGTGGTGGTCAGCTGAGGATCATGCAAAGGGCACTGAGTGGTGAGAACTTTGCCTGGGGGTTGATACTACATGCCAAGATGGTGGGGAAGCTCAACAAGTGTTGAGCTGCAGACTCAGGGGACTTTTCCTTTGGGTCAATATTGGTGGCTTGGTTTTTGGAGAGGGTGCCTATGTTGTGACGGAGAGTTTTGTTGGATGCACCGGGTGTGTGAGAGTCGTGACTAAGGCGGTGGGAGACAATTTTGGTTTGGCATGGGGGTGGGGAGGGTGGCCATTACTTTACGACCAAGGTTGCATGGGTCTGGCATCAGATGCCAAAAATCATACTCCGATACCCATACAGTGGGGTGGACTTCTGGGAGGACCCATATATGGTGCTACCCCTTGGAGAGGTGTTCGACCGTAGAGGTATGTTGGCTTATTTGATGGTTTGAATTTTAGATAGTATAGAATATGTTTTATGTATGGATGGATGTTGATGCTATCATTTGTGTGTTGTGTGTGCATATGTGGGACCTCATGGGTGGGAGGTTGAGTTGGTCAGACCGCCAGCTCATCAGGGGCCCATGAGACCACCACGGGGGGAGCCACAGGAAGGGGAGAGATGGCGGTGGGACAAGGTTGGTGTGAGGTTAGCTAATGATGAGAGAGTAGGCAGGAGATGTATTTATGATGACCCTGTTGTGGGGTTGTCACATGCTCCTCCAACGGGGGCCAACAAAGAGTTTGAGGAGTTTTTCCACTGATTGGAGACGATATTATAGGGAGTGCCTTAGGGCATGTGGACTCAGATCCAGGACGAGGGAGTCTTGGAGTAGTGTGTGGGTCTTCCACCAGAGTCATGGACCTTGATCCACAGAGTAGCGGTAGTGGGGGCGGCGATGACTAGGTACTTTCCCCCAGGGCCCAAGGGGCCCCTAGTTGGTGGGGCACCTCCTCTAGAGAGAGGACTAGGTGATGGAGCTCTAGAGGTGCCATGAGTGCCTTTTTATATGTATTTTTGTATTTATATAGGCTTTTGAGCCCATTTTTTATATGGTGTTGTGACACCAATTTTGTACTTATAGGGGTGAGGTGGTTCACCTGCCTATGGATGTTGAACATGTTGTACTATGTTTTGTAAAAATTGATGGCATATTGACCGATATATATATATATATATGGATATACGTTTTGGATCAATATGATGTTCACATGTGATGATAATTTTTAATGCTTTTTATGATGTCTAATCTATATGCTGTGACAGACTTTTGATGGATTATGTATTGGTAATGGTAGCTTGATGTGATAAATGCCAATCTAACACTAGGTTAGCCATATTATCTTATATTTGATTGAATTGTCTTGGAATATGTGTAAATGTGATTGAATCAAAATGTCGAGGTAAAAGTATAGTGTTTAGGTATTTGGGGAAGAGGCAAGGATCGCGAACACGGTACACATTATTGAGCTGAAGGACAATGAGATGGGAATAGAGTAAGACACTAAGGTGATGGATATGGTGATGACTAGCCTCAGCAAGGAGTTCAATGATGGTTGTGTACTCTGCTTGGTTGTTGGTTGCTGAGCCCAAACATATGTCACTGGTGTGGAGCAGTTCATGTGAGGGGGATTAGAGGGCCCAAGTGGCGGAAGCGAGATTCTATGTCCATTGGCTAGCTCCATCAGTGTAACCGATGTGGTAGGAAGATGGATGAGGCATCTGTCAAGAACATAAATGGTATATTAGATGCAAGGCATGGAGGGAAAAAGAAGGTTAAAAACTCCACAAAATGTGTACAAAAAGAAAAATCCTAGTGTAGAATGGCTACGCTCAAGCATAAAATTTCTTTAAGTAAAACCCATTGATGTGTTCTTTGAGAGGGTGGCCTTCAGGGGAGGCCATGATGTAAGCTCCATTCCATAATGAATTGAATTTTCCATGGCCAATGGTATCGTAAGGAATATCGTAAGCAAGGACGAGGTCTCCTTCATTGAATGACCGAAGGTTGACATGGTGATTGAAGGTGGCCTTCAATCATTTTTTGGTTGCCTCATTGTTCTGTAATGAAGACAGACAGTCTTCATCCAGCGGCTCTAAGTTCAACAAACGTTGCTCCATTGGAGCAGTGTCGGGTAATATCTTAATAGTGGTGCGTAAGGTGGGGATTTCACACTCGATGGGGAGAGTGACCTCGACCCCATGGACAAGATGAAATGGGGTAAAACCAATGGTGTTTTTAACTACCGGGAAATAAGCCCATAGTGTGGAAAACAACATATGATGCCAATTGTTCTTATGTTTGTTGACCGTGCGCTACAACATGGTTTTGAGGACCTTGTTGACTGCCTCTACCTGGTTGTTGGATTGAGGGTAGTATAGGGAGGAGAAATCATGGGAGAAGCCTAACCTGGAGGAGAGTTCAACAAAAATCTCATTCTCGAAGTGTTTCCCATGATCAAAGACTAACTGTAGTGGGACTCCAAAGTGGGAGATGAAGTGGTTAAAGAAAAAATGTGTTGCAGTGTCAGTGGTGTTTTTGAATGTAGGCATGGCTTCAGCCCACTTGGTGAAGTAATCGACTACCACGAAGATGTATTTGTGTCCATTTCTAGATGGAGGGTTGCAAGTCATGAAGTCTATGCCCCATTTGCAAAAGGGGTCAGTAGTAATGACTGGGTGTAGAAGAGCGTGTGGTGCTCACACTTTGTTGGCATATAGTTGACATTTGTCACATCTCTTCACATCATGGATGAAATCGTGCAACAATGTGGTCCAAAAGTAGCCTGCTCGAATGATTTTTTGGGCGGTGGACATCCCTGAGAGGTGGCCACCACAGGCACCATTGTGGAATTCATTCAAGACTCTATCGGCTTCATTGATGGTCAAACATCAATGAAGTATGGTGTCGTCCCCATGTCGATATAAGATATCACCAAGAAGGGGGTAATAGGGGGCCTGGTGGCGAATATATCGATGATCGTCCCAAGAGAATTGGTTTCCAAACATCTGTGTTTGGATGTAGACAAGGATATAATTGTACCAAGGATCATCTGAGGGGATGTAAAAGAGATGTTTGTCAGGGAAGTCGGTATTGACAGGAGAACTGGTAGTATCGGAGGGAAATGTCGTAATAAGTTCAGCAAGGATGAGGGCTTTCTTACTCTTGGGTGTTGAAAATTTGAGGTCGTACTCCTGAAGGATGACAATCCATCGGGAAAATTTTCCATTAATTTGTCGTCAACTGAGCAAGTATTGCATGGGGTTGGAATCTGCTATGACTTTGGTAGTTCGAAGTAGAATGTAATGGCGTAGTTTCTAGACTGTGAGGAAAACTGCAAGGGAGAGTTTCTCTTTGTGATTGTATTTCAAAGGTGGCTCTAAAATATTTTTACTAATATAGTAAATTACATGCCCATGGTCATCATCCCCTAATTGGATGAGAACTCCTACTACTGAGACAACTAAGGCCGATAAGTAGAGGATATAGTCGTGGTCATTGTTGGGTGGGCTAATCAATGGGGCATTGGAGAGTGCCACTTTAAGATCATCAAAATCAGTTTGGGCATGTTCATCCCATTGGAATGGGATATCGTGACATAAGAGGCAAAGGAAACTATGTGCACAAGTGGCATAATCGGGGACAAAGCGGTGTAAAAAGTTATCTTTTCCTGGTAAGCTTTGCAGATGGCATAAATTATGAGGGGGTGGGTTTCTGTGATGGCTTGGACCTTGAGGGCGTCCACAGTGATGCCACGTTGGGAAACAATGAATCCAAGGAGGCATCCAGTGGTGACACAAAATACACACTTGAGGGGGTTCAAGCGGATATTGTACTGATGACACCTTTGGAAGATGATCTGTAAATCATTGAGATGTTGAGTGCACTTCTTGGATCGAGCGGTGAGGTCTTCCAAGTATGTGAGGATGATATGAGCCAGATCTGAAAAATGTATGTCATGGCCCATTGAAAAGTGGCACCAGTGTTCTTGAGGCCAAAAGGCATGACACAATATGCAAAAGTACCCCAAGGGGTAGTGAATGAGGTTTTGTATTGATTGACTGGGTGAATCTGAATTTGGTTGTAGCCAGATAAACCGTCCATGAAGGAAAAATCCTTGTGGTCTGCACAATCATCGATAATTTGGTCGATAAAGGGCATTGGAAAATTTTCTTTGGAACAAGCGTGATTGAGGTCAAGAAAATCAGTACATATGCGTATAGTGCCTTGTTTTTTGTTAACAGGGATGGGATTGGAGACCCGTGACATATATGCAATGGGGCATATGAACCCTGTGGCACGTAATTTGTCAATTTCGGATTTGATGGCTACCACTTTGGATGGGTGTAGTGGACGTTGCTTTTGTCATACATGTGTGATATAAGGCCATGTGTCTATACGATGTTCAACAATAGAGGGATCAAGGTAGGGCATCTCTGTGTATGACCAGGCAAAAATGTCCTAGTTTTCCTAGAAGAGAACTTTATAAGCTATGAGTTCTTCAGGAGAGCATGTGACACCTATGGTGATTTCCTCTATTATTCCAGGTTTGATGGAAATATCGAGTTTGACAGTGGGGGAAATGTTGGCCATGTTGCCTTCTTCAAAAGCGTCGGGGGCAGGGATAGGTTTATTGAACCAATCTATATGTCCTGATGGGAGAAAGTATTTGGCTTCGATCGCGTATATGGATATTTTATTAGGAGGCATAAAGGCTTCCTGTGAAAGAAATAGCACTTTGTGATGGAGTAGATCCCATGGTAAATCAGGGGTAGTTAATTCCTCTAGGATGTCTTCATCGCAGTGGAAATGTCGAGAATACAAGGGATCCAGAAGAGTAACATTGGTGACTATCACTGGGCGGTTGTCTTCTGGTGGTGAAGAGGTAGGGAGGGTGATGCAAGGGGTGGTGATGGTTCACTCAACATAAACCAAATATCAAGATACTGTGGGTTGAAAATGGTAGTCGGGCGTAAAATTTTCGTGGGGAAATGAATTGGAGAATTGGGGGGATTTGGGAGAAAATCCTCATATAAGCTATCTAGTAACCATGGAGGAGTAGGGAGTGCCTCAGGCTTAGGAGAGAAGATATGAATGACATCAGGTGATGGGGTAGGGGTAATCACTAGTTCTACTGGCAGTGGGGGGGTGTAGGATTTTGAATAAGGGCCATTCGGCGACACATGTATTCAATGATCATAGGACATTGGTATGTGAAATGATCAAGTGAATCGTGGAGAGAGCAAGGAAATTGCATACGTTCATTGATTAAGGTCATGACATAGTGGATGTTAGTGACGTGTGTGTGAGAGGGCTAAGATGAAGGGGGTTCTTGCTGAAATCTATGGTGTAGTTCCGTTAGCATTTGCCAAAATTCAGGTAGCATCGAGAAATGGTGGGTGTAATGGCCATACTATGAACAGATGGCACATGTGAATTTGGTTCACATACCTTTGTTTCCTATGTGAGGGGATATAGTTGTAGTACTAGCTGAACTGGAGAAAGTGATGAGAGGTGTCATCACTCAAGGGAGTTGGATTAAATTGCTTAGCTCAGGGAGAGATGAGAATTTATTGGTGGGGTGTCTGTATTTCTCACATAGTGTGCAAGGAGACTGAACTCGTGGGGGAATTGTAGTGGTGGGCTCTTTCTTCTTCCTTCTGCCCCCAACTGTAGCGGTGGTGCTAGAGAGTGGGGGTGAGTGTGGTGCGGTTGGGGTAAATATTGGAATTTGCATTGGGATTCCTTCTGTTTGGGGAGGGAGGGATGGTTGAGGGACCATCGCAGGTGGATGTATATACCATACTAGAATTTCCAGCACCATATTGGGAAGGGTAAGCATTGTGGCTACCTGAAAATATTGTACGTCTGGTGGGGGGTAAAAGAAGGGGATTTGAGTAATGGCTTGGGGGATTATCTCCCAAACTGGGATGTGGCCCTGGGGGAGGGTGAAATCGAGAACAGGTGGAGCTGAATATTTTTTAGGGGATTCTTGAGGGAGGAGCTTTGTGATGAGTGGGACGTCAGATAGTAAAGAAGCCTCTATGGTAGGAAGGGTATCTCCAGTTTATGTTCCATTGGATGAGATGACACAGACTTGTGCTGAGGGATGTATGAGCGATGATTCTCCATGGTATGTCCCTAGAAAGGATGGGTCTTTGAAAATCCAGGGACCCATCTCAATGAGTGGGTAGGCATCAGGATTAGTGTGGACAAAGGGCAATATGTTATCGATGTTGGAGGAAAGGTTGGGCTTGTAATGTAACTCTTGGTCGATGGTGACGATCTTCCTATTGTGGGGAAGCATTATTATGTGAAACACAGAAGAGGCCATAGCCTTCATAGCGTACATGTAGCTACGTCTGAACAATATGTTCTAATAAAGTGGAGCATCGATACATTCAATGTCAATGAGGATAGTCTTGCCCCCAAGTTCAACGGGGAAATTTTGAAAGAGCCCTTTGGGAGAGGATGATCATCCATCATAAGCTATTAGAGTGATGGTGGATGGTATAAGCTCGGAGGAGGCAATTTTCTGCCATATGGTTTTAGACATGATGCATGTGGATGCACCGTCATCAATGATGTAGCGATGAATTTATGTTCCAGATTTTAACCAGTATTTGGAAAGCTACCAGAGCGGGGAGACAGGGTTCCCCACTATCAAGATCAAAGTTGAAGAGCTGAGTTTCAGCGGGGTCAACTTCCCCCAGGGAGGAAAGTATTGACTTCCATTGAGTAGGACAGGTTTGAAGGACTTCTAAAACTGACATGGCAACAGGAGATTGTGCCAATTCATCGATCAAACTATAATTATGTAACACCCTAGCATGAGGGTTGTTGACATTCCATCACAATGGGATATGAGGAATACGAACGGGTGTTTCAGTATTGGGGTGTGGAATCATAAAAGGTGGTCCAGTTATGGCTAGGGATGCTTCTGAGGTAGTGGGAGAAGAGTCAGGGGGTATGCTGTATTGATGACTGCGCGTTTGTAGAAGAACTTCTTCCTCACTAGTGAGGAGGATAGTACGATCTGCAGGAGTGCTCAGTTTTGGGTACTGGTACTGTCCCATCTATGGTGGGGTAAGATGCATATCCTATTGGGTGTTCATCACCCCTTGGTGTGGAATGAGGTTTTGTAGCATGGTTGAGGTTGGTTGTTGCACATATTGTTGTGGGGCCTGCTGAGGGGCAGGCGGTGCTGGGGGATGTGGTCCATTTCCAAATTCTTTCATCCGTTTAAAGTCAATGATTTGAGGGAAATGGTGAGTATAATGGCCATACTTACCGCAAAGGGAACAAGGGAAGTTTGTCTAAAGATTGTTGTTATTATTCCCTTGGCATTTGTTATTATTTCCCCCTTGGGGGTTCTGGTTCCCCTAATTCTGGTTGCCCTCAGCAAGTTGGTTATGTTGGGGGTGATTCCCTCCTAGTCCTGGATTATTATTGTTTTGGTTTTTTCCTTTATTTTTGGCATTATTCAACTGATGGGTTGGATTTTCCATATTTATTTGTTCAAAATTTTGATATTGTTGAATGGGAGAGGGTTGAACAAAATTAACCCCAGCATGTGGGTGTCCTTATGGTGGAGCCATGGGCCGTGGAGGGCCAGGAAATGGAAAGTATGGATTATTTTGTGGCAATGATCCATAGGATACATAGGAAGGCATAGTACTTTTACTAGTGCTTAGGGTGTAAGCTGAGGTATAGCTGGTACTAGAACTTGGTTGGACAACTAGGCACATTGTAGATGTCGGCGGGGTTCCACTTATGGGTGAAGGAATGGAAACAGGGTATGGTTGTTGATAAGGGGGAGGAGGATAATAATGGGGTCCTCCATATACTGGTGGATATTGCGGTGGTCCATACATAGGTGGTTGTTGGGGGTGTGGATTGTGGTTTGTTGTGGTACCAATAAATCCATCCGCTGAGTGAGGCATCCCAGGTTTTTCCTAACCGAATGGTACGGGTCTTGGGAGGTTAGGTAGTATTGTGTATAAGTATCATGACTGTGAATAGATGAGGTTGTATTGTTGAGCCTTGTTGATGGCTTATTCTTCAGATTGGGGGAAGGTGGAAGCCTTTGTCGAGGAGGGAGACAAATGATCTAAGAAACCAATCAAGGCATTGTTGTTTGGTGGTTTATGCTTTGCATAAACTACATCATCGCCACCATTCGTGAATGTGGTCAACGATATGTGTGGTTGAGGTTTGTTTAAAATAGGAGAGTAGTTCAAGACCATTGTCATGGCGGATTGGTAATTGAAAGAAGGTAAAAAATGCTTTGGCCAAATATTCAAAAGTCGCATGGGACCCTGATTTGTCATCTACATATCACTTGGTTGATGGGTCAGTGAGTGTGCATTGGAATAACTTTAATTGGGTAGAGTCATCCATGATGTTGTTTGAAGAGAACCATAAGTGGAAGGTCATGACATGGTTGGCAGGGTCGTCTCCTGCCTTTCCTTCAAACTTGGGGATGTCTAAAGGTATTTTGGTGGGCATGGCAGGCCATGTGGGGTCATGTAATATAGGATCATTTGTGAGGTTTCTTAGATCTGGTATGTTAAGAGAAACCAAGTATGGCATCTGGAGTGGTGGTGGAGGGTTATCTCCAGCCATTGTGTGAGTGGTGTGTGTACCTAACCCATGAGGGGGGTTAGGTGGGGTTGTACTTCCTCCTTGGGAAGATGTTTTCCCCCTGCTTCCATGCAAAGGATAGCGAGTGGATGGTTGACCTTGGGAAGTGGACCCAAGTAACCTGGAACCAAGCAAACATGATCCCAAGATAATATCACTCACAGGGGTGTGAGACGGTGGAGCCGATGAGTTGGCAAGACTAGGAAATCCCCCTAGAATAGGAGGTATATTCAACAAGTGTCTGGAACAATGGGGATTCTATGGGTCCCCTATGATGTCCGACTAGAAAAGTGGATGTGTGCAAATGGTGATGAGAACAATAAATAAACCAGAGTCTTTGTTTATAATTTTTGGACCTTCACAATATAACTCACGATCGTATGTAATCACAATAGCATCATACATAAATCAATTGACAAAGAAACATACATGTGGGTAGGTAGTTTTTAGTCCATGTGGGAGAACAAAGAAACAAATGCTCATGTCCTAAAAATATGTAACGTCCTTCCTCTCAAATAGCATTGGACCTTCCAATAGCACTCAACAGTGGGGTCTGAAGCCACTAGAAGAGAAACTAGTGAAGGATGAAATAATCAGTTATAATGAGGGGTAGAGGGGGAATATCCCGAAAGAGTTGGTGATATTTCCCAATAGCCACACAAAATCTGATCAAGGTGCAATTGCAGCACACAATTGCCACCTAGGTAGATGTCCTAAAATTTGGTCACTAGATACCCCGGTCAAAGTGCGACATTTAGATTTTCAGCCTCAGAAATGGGTCATAGGATGGATCCCATCCAAGAGGTGGGTGCCTCAATGAGGGATTCACAGAACAACCAGACCTAGGCCTTTGACCCTTCATGGGTATCTCCCTACCTTATGGTGTAGGAACACTTGACTTGGAGGACTTAAAAGTTCCCTATTTTTCAACTGCTACTGTTTGAAGATGTGAGAACTAGATAATGGGGAGTTATTTGGATTCCTATCCCTGAGATCCTACCTATACTAAAACATTTCTTTTGGCACCTCATGTGGAGGAAAACTTAGTGAGTTTTTAGAAAAAATTTAGATGTGTTTGTTTGAGAGATTGGGGATGTGAACCAATTTCGTTGAAATTAAGTGGGAGTGGATAGTCTCATCAAGAAAAGGGTGGGGCATTTCGGAATCCCTTTGGAGGAAACCTACTTCTACCTCCATGATTCTAGATAAAACTATGTGAGTGAATAGTGACTTTGTGTGTGAATAAGTGAAAGTGTGCCAAATTTTTAATAAGTTAGGTGTCACCTTGCTGCATGTGGACTTCGTGTGGTCCTTACAAGTCTTGATTACCTAATTTACTAAGTGCCATTGGTACAACCTTGCAGAATTTTAAATTCCCTAGAGATCTAGCATGTGTACATATGGGTCCTTACCAATCCTTTAACTCCCTAGTGTGATTTAATCTAAGAAATCTTAAAAAAATATCCTATATTGTGGACATATGGGCATGTATGGGCCCGTTACAAAACCTTTAAACTTACCTAATGATGTAATCTAAGAAAATAGATTCAAAACTATCCTGTCTTTGTAGCATGTGGGCATGTATGGGCCCTTACAAATTTAAGATGTGTTTGAAAAAGAAACTAAGAGGAGTCCTGAGGGGGTTGTTGTCCTCTCCTAAAGATTTTGTCTTTAAGGGAGATGAAATATTCCCTCAATCGATTTTATGATTCTCAAGATCACTCTATGGTGCGAGAGAAGAGCATACTCAATGATTGATATTCAATTTATGGTCCCAATGCAAGTGGATATATATGTGATATAGAATTATTCCAACTTAACTTTAATCAAAGCAAGACATCTATGTGGAAAAATGAAAGAAAAATGAGGATAAATATGAATTTTAACCCCCTAAGTGCCTATGTTTTGACTAACCCTTCGTGTGGAGAGGGAATCTAAGTGTGGTGCATATTACAATTTGCATAGAATCAAGTTTAAGCAGGCTACAAGCCTTCAAAATATCACAAAAACCCTTACAATGTTTGAATTTCTGAATAGATGCGCAAGTTGCAGAGTAGACAGAGGTGCATGTGGCACCAATGCGCAAACTAGAAACGACATGTTGTCACAGGTGCACAAAAGGCGTTGAGAAACACAATGAGTTTGGCGCACGTGCTCGGAAAACATGCTTGTGGATTAAAAAATCTACGCACTTTCTATTACATGGTCAGGAAGAAAAATTTGAATGAAATTCTCTCAGCTCAGCTCCGAATTTAGTTTTTTGCAGGCAAGCATGGGCCAGTTATGGTTCCTGCAAGTTAAATAAATAAAAAATAAGTTCTCAAACAACCCAAATGGGGAGGAAATTGATACCTATTCCCCAGTGGATTCGTCAATCTGTTGTATCCTTTTCGTCACCTAAATGAGCAAAATAAGGACACTTACAAGTCTAGTTTGGTTAGCTAGACAGGACATAATTGAATGCAAGAGTTAGAAACATCAAGCATAAGAAATAAACAAACAACTAAACTAAAATCAATAAAATAAACTAAACTAGAGTGCATAAGGATATTAGAATAATAAAAAAAAAACATTCATGCCACCAATGGATAGATTGTATTAGTGGGAAAACACCAAAGCGAAAGGGGGACTTATGGGTCCCCACTTCCTCCAAGGGAGGGCTCTTGAACCCCTAATGATTGAGCTCTTATTACAAATAGAAAACTATAAATAAATGGTGAAGAAATCCAAAGCTCATTCACTCAAGAGGTGATGTGAATAGCTCAATGAAATGGTGCTTATATGATCCAATGAGGAAAGAGGTTCCTTATAGGAGAATATAGGCAGCATAACAATACAAATAGATTCTTGGAAATATAGTGCACCCATGGCCTCTTTTTATAGCAAATCTTTGAGGCATTATGCAATCAGTCTTTAGTGTGAACAAGGAGTCATTTAGGGCACCTCTAGGTCTTTGACCAACCCCCCACTCGGATTTAGTTTGGATTTGAGGGTCAAATTGACTTGGGAGATGAACCAGAAGTGGGTGGGAGACCGACCAAAATCATAAATGCGTTGTTATGAGGTGTACGTGGTTTTTTGCGTCCACAGTCACGCATTGGGTGCATGTGCTCTTTTTCGACTTTTTTGATTGGCGCATGTGTGCGTGCTTCCTATGTATTCTAAGTGCATGCTAATTTTATAACTAGTTGTATAGTTTTGGGCCCTTTGGAAATGAATTTTTTGGGCCATGGATAAACTAATAGGTGTTTGGAGATGCTAGATTCATGTAACCATTTGCAAACTAAATTTCAGTGATAACACCAACTCTAAACCGATACACTTCTATCACTCCAAGCTGTGGGAGGATAAAGAAAAAGATTTATTCTATAAAATCTATAACTATGTGGTGGTGCCAATGCATATTTCTATATATGGGTGCCCATCTCCTAGGATTTCCGACAAGATAGTGACCAACTTGGGAAAAATAGCAGATTGGTACATTGAAGACCAGTTCTCTTATATCATGGATTTTGGATGTTCTATCCCTCCACATGCTTTACCCAAGTTTCTACTAGATTGATTGGTGTGCAGAGAGGTAGCGCATGAAACTGTGTAGGGAAAAATTAGTAAAGAGATAAAGGCATTGTAGAAAAAGGTATGGCCCACCTTTCCTTCACAGATTGGTATGCTCACGCTGTTAGATTTCGATCATTTAAAAGTAGAGGCTGTGGACCTGGAAGACATTAAGCTTGTCAATATTGAATTTAGGAAACATGATCCTAAAAATATCATGGGAAATCACATGGCTCTTTCCAATTTAAAAGGATATGAGCATGAAGATTCCCCACAGGATGAGATATTTCGAGGAGAGAGATCTTAATAGGAAGTTTTCAGCCGAGTCCAAAATCTGGATCCTGGCAAATTAGTCGAATTCTATAATTTTCAAATGCACCAAAGAAATAGCCTTTCTAAAGTCTTCCAGGGAGAAACCCTGACAATTCCAACTACACATAAAACTGTGACCCAAAGTTTAGAAATAGGGAGCTTCGGTGGACAAGATGCTCAAGAACATTTGGAAAAAATTGAGGTTTTGACACAGGAGGGGGATACTACATTGAAAAATCCACCAGATGATTAGACTAAATCTTAGGCAGAGGCCTTGATAAAAAAGGGGGAAGAAAAACCACTATCCACACTGGACAAATCAGCTACTCACACAGTCGGGCAAAAACCATCCACCGAGATAGGCATCCCTATTCAATCTGTCACACCTTCACAATATAGTATAGGGAACCTGAGTACCGAAGTAGTGTTTATAGAATATCTTATGCATATTTCGATGGAACAAATACCCCCTTCTAACATCTTCTTCAGCAAAAAGAGAAGAGATGTTGTGAAAATAGAAACTCACCAAAGGGAGGGGACAACTGTCAAGAGACACAGAGTGTTATATGACAGTCAAGCCTTAGAAGAAGAAGAGTTCACTATGGAAGTGGCACACTCATTGGGATATTTTTCCACAACAAACCGATACTCAATTGGGAGCCTAAAGGAACAATTGAAGTAGAAAGATCAGTTGATGAGTCAGTTGCAAAACCAAGTAAAGAATGTAGAATAGAGTGTCAGAAGTGATATGAATAAAAGTTTTGAGAAGATCAAAGCTTGCAACATGCAGGAAATTCATAAACTTAAAATCAATATTAAGGAAATGCATAAGAATTCACAGGAAAACTGGCCAGTCAATGGAAAGAATTGGTAAAACAACTCCAAGCTAAAATAAAATTGATTGAGAAAACAATAGTGAATGTGGTGGTTTTCCAAGCCCAGGCCTTGGAGGTGTAGGAGAAGCTGGAATCTACCCAGAAAAACCTTTTTATCAGACTAGAAGCTATTCAAAATTATTATTAGTCGCCAAACCATTCTTTAAATAATATTTTCATAAAGGAGAGAGAGGCCACTGCAACTAGAGTGACATTCCAAGAGGTCATTTTATATTCAACAAAGGAGGAAGTAGCCAATGTCACTAGATTGTCCCTTTCAGAACAAACTCAAGGAGATATAATACTAAAAATTGGGAGGCTAATATAGTTGAAAGTAATATATTAGTCAAAGAAGTGAAGAAATATTGTGAAGAAGCTTGTTCCTCATGTTGATTAAGGTTGGTTGTCATTGATGTCAACCCTTGAAGAAAGACCCATAGCACAAAG
>ML806953.1:16674-32020 GCA_009831015.1 Picea engelmannii | reverse complement strand
CCCCCCCTCTCAGTAATCCAACACCTCACTCGACATAGAATCACTGGAAATTGAAATAGATGATATCTCTAAAGCACTGGGGTAAATTGATATTGCAAAACATCAACTCACTTCCAAGACAAGTATGGAAGAAGCCCGAGCCGAAATCCTGTAGTTGAAACAAGTTGACCTTACTCAGATAAATAAATGGATAGTCAATCCTAGTCTACGACTACAGTCTATATCTCTATAATCCATGAGGATGGAAGATAGGTTGCCCCACATAGAAAATACTTTATACACTTTTGAGGCAAATTATACAGCAGAGCCTTCCAAGTTGGTGGTGCAGTTAGTGGGAAGATGTGTTCAGTGCGTCAAGAAAGGAAAAGCCAGCACGTCTAGGAACAAATGATACAAATTGTATACTCCTTTTTCACAAGTCATGATTAGGGACCAGTTGTTTTATGAGCTGGAGTACAAGAAGAATAAACGTCTCTGCCAGCAGGCAAAGAGATAGAAAATATGCAAGTGAAACATTTCAAATTTCACATATTATAATATTTGTTTTTTTTGAATTATGAGAATCTCAACCACCTAGGGTTGAGATCGTTTTGTATAAATGCATAGTCTGAAGACTGAACACAAGCTTCTTCTTACCGGATGTAATAATGAAAAACTCTCGTTTTGTGAGAATTAATACAAGTGCAGACAGGGATTCCAATTTTTGTGCAGCTTGAGTTATGTTATCTTCTTGTATTCCATATTTCTTGTTTCCCTTATGTTATTCCTTGATAAGTGATTGATTGAAATTTAGTACTACTACTACTCTAGTCACATTTTATCGGTTGTTTGATAAGAAAGTAGTTTTTCCTCTGTATTTGCTATAAGTAAATAAAAGACCTATGAGCTACTTGGATTATTGTATCTCATATCCTTACAAGGGTTCATTATTTTATTTCTTCTACTGTGAACAAGGTAAGATTCATCTTACATTGATGTCTCACTTTGTTTAACATCTTTGTAAGTTTCCCTCATCTCACTTGATTTTATAAATAGACTCATATGACAAATTGCGGCCTCTATCCTGTTCTGTCATTATTTTAATTTGAGGATTAATTCTTATATAACTAACGGAAGAAAAAGAACCTTTAAAAACATCCCTTTATATTTATGATGCCTAAAATTATTCTTTAAACCTTAGGTTTAATCTCAGGAACAACATCTTTTTGGCACCATTGTCGGGGACGAAGAAATGAAGTTATTTTTCCCGAGGAGAACGACATGGTAAGTTTCTCTATTTGATAGTGAACAAAGATTGAATAAATTTATAAGGATAAATTTTATCTTTCACTTGGAGACTCCACTATAAATAAACTGGCATTTGGTAGAAAGAATATCAGGAAGAACCCAAACGATCAATAGACTACGCCTGTAACCGATCTTGAAAAGATAATAAAACCAAGGAGATACCTCAAGCAGATTGTTGCATCCACGAGTAAGGTTTACCAACCCAAAATTGTGCAAACTAATGCTAAGGTTACACTTCAACAGTCAACCTCGCAAGAAGGTTACACACAAAGTTACTTCGGAGATACATCTAATGAGAAGCTTGCAGTTGGAACCATAAACCCTGAGCTGGTTTTACCTAAGATTAAAGACAAGACCGATTCGACTTCCCCCTTTACTATTAAAGGTAAAATATCCCTTTCGATACCCAATTTTATTGATATTCCACTGGTCCCCGAAGTAAAGTTTTTAGTTCCTTGAAACTCTGAGGACTATACCTCTTACCCTGATTCAACTCCTGTTGGTTATCCTATTTATATATCCTATAAATCCAAAGAACCCAATCCTCATTTCCATTTTCCCCCATTTTCATATTTGTTGTCTCCTAACGGTCAGTTTACAAAACCTCCTTCACCTCATCCTGAGGTAGTAGAAGGGTCCCTAGAAGTTTTTGAAAACCCTCTCTTTAACTCTCGAAGTTCATCCCCCTGACATTAAATGGTTGTTGTTGGAGGAGGTGGCGTCGAAGGAAGTGCTGGAGGAGGAGGCGGTCAAGGACCACCACCTCCGCCCCCCAGTATTTTTTCCAAAGTGGTGGCCAGATATGCTCCTTTAGTCCTTCCCCCTGTCCTTCATGATTTACAAAAAACTTATATGAATAACTTACTGAAATTCATGAGAGAGGGAGATTTAACTGCCACAGAGCACATAAACATTTTTTACCAATTCACCGATATCCTCTGCATTGAGCATGAGGATGACTTCTGGTGCAAAATTTTTAAGGTCAAGTAAGACTCTAGTTTCTAGGGCTTCAGGTAGGTTTTATAGCATCTTATGATGTGCTAGAAAACACCTTTTTAAGGCAGTGTGGAGAAAATAAAGATCACTTGTATTATCTGACGAAGTTTGGGGCTCTAAGAAAAAAGAATTTTGAGTCAACCCTAGAATTCACCCAGAGGTTTAATAAACTCTATCATAAGATCCCAACAGAAGTCAAACCCTCACAGCCCACAACTAAGGTGACTTTCGCAGGGGCTTTCAAGACTGACGTTGCCCTACTTTTGAGGGAAAGGAGATTTGTTGACCCCACAATAATGCAGGATGATGCCATCGAAATCGATTCAAACATGATGGCATCGGGAAAATTAAAAGTGAAGGTCGAAATGGGAAAAAAAGAAACCAAACACTTTAGGGAACAAGCTGGAAATTTCAAATTTGGGAGGTCTACGGAAGACAAAATGGATGACATGACTAAGATAATCAAAGAGTTATCAAACAAAATCTCCATAATGGAATTAGACTAGGATAAACCTAATCCTTTTTCTAGGAGAGATTTCAAAAGGAATCCTAATCCCCAGATCTAACATATACTAGTAAAAACCGAAGATTATAAAATCAAAGCTCTTTTTAAAACATGAAACTTTATGCAAAGTGATGATGTACAATATTTTGATGGGTTAGATGAAGATATTGACAACCTCAGTGATAACGATCAAGAACCTCACCTAACCAGATAGGATTATGAAAGGTCTTTAGATCAAGAACCACTATTTGGAAAGGAGGAAAGTATAAATAATGTAGGAGAGTTTGATTATCAAGGAATCGCCGACTCTATAATGGCCAAGCTTCAACAAAAATATAATTTAAGGCCCAAAGATAAAAAGTATACAACTGATCCACTGAAGAAAATTTTGTCGAGAAGTAAAAAGAATGAGGCCTCTCAACCATCCAGTGAAAATTTGATGGCCAAAACTAAAACAATTGAAACACAAGATGATAAAACAAAGACAGTCGAAAAAAAAGAAACGCAAACCAATAGAATAGAAAAAAGAGAAACAAAGATCCCATCTAAAGAAGTTGAAAAGACAATCAAAAGTTTCAATTTGGAAAGAGAAATTAATAAAATTAAAATTTCAGTACCTCTGGTTGAACTTGCGAAAAATCCGACGTATAGAAAACAAATTGCCAAGATGATAAATTTCTCAGAGGCTGGAAGTCATGAAGATACTATTAATTTAGAAGATGATAGACCCACTATAATGTTTGGTCTACATATTGAAAATGATAAATACCCTGTTGCTCCTTTTTATATTATGTTGACTGTGCATGATCACCTATCAATAATGTATGTTGGATTCTGGAGCCTCCCACAATTTAATGCCCAAATTTATTATGGAAAACCCGGGTCTTGAGGTTACCAGACCATACCCAGATCTTTATTCTTTTGATTCAAGAAAAGTTAAATGTCTTGGTATGATAAAATATTTGGTGGTTAATCTTTCACAGATCCCTATGAAGAGTATTCTCATGGATGTAGTCATTGATGATGTTCCTACAAAGTATGGCATGTTGTTATCCAAGTCTTGGGGTGCTAAACATGGAAAATTGCTTCAATTGGACATGACATATGCTACGATTCCAATTTTTGGTGGATAGTTCACCCGTATATATAGAGAGACAAGATTGGCATATACTGTAAATGACCCACAAAACCCAACTAATTAGCTGGTTTAAGTCGTAGATCAAGATCTATGAAACTTTATATTATCATTTGATGATGGTTTTGACGAATGTACAGAATAAAATCATACATAAGAAGCAAAAAAAATCGAAAAAACAAACAAAAATGTAAATAGTATAGGAGTTTGGAAAAACAAATTGGCAGTGCTTCGTCTTGGGAAGGAGCAGGAGTTGGGGTGTTTTTTGTGGCACCCGGAGATGAATTCATTATTCCTTTCTCATACAGGTTACAGTGGGACATTGACTATACCAATAACATATACAAATATGAGGCTCTGATATTAGGATTGGAGGCTGCCAGGAAGTTGAAAATAGAAAATCTAATAATTTACGGTGATGTTGAATTAATCGTAAAACAGATAAGGAAATAGTATCAAACCAATCATCCAAGGCTAATGTCCTACAGGAACTGTGCTTGGGATTTTATTGAATTTTTTTTGTCATCGCTCAATATTCATCACATTTCCAAGGCAAAAAATCAACAAGCTGACTCCCTAGCAAAAGCGGTTGCTCCTTTTATGCCACCTATAGTCTTAAAGCTAAAGGATCACATAGAAATGAGGCATAAGCCTTCAATAACAAATAATGTTCAACACTAGTAGGTTTTTGAAGACGATGAGTAGATCAAGCAGTTTCTAGAAATGGTGGATGAATTTTCTAAAACACACATCGACCAGGAAAATCAAAATGACACTACTTGGATCATGCAAGAAGGTGAAGATCCTCAGAAGTTCTAAGATAAGATCGATAACCATCGCATGTTGGTTTTGAAAAACAAACAGATTCCTAAGGGTCTAATTCTGTTAGAAATATTATTTGATAAGGACGATATATCCCTAAAGTCTACCTTGCAACCTCAGTCCAAAGAGGTTGAATATTGTGACATAGGCACTAAGGAAAACCCTAAACTAGTAAAAAATTCTAAATACCTTCCACCCAAAATAAAAAGTAAATATGTTGAGTTACTTAAACAATACAAATATGTCTTCTCTTGGTCTTATGATGAGCTAAAAACTTATGATACCACCATCATCAAGCATAAAATCCCTTTGAAACCGGGCATCAAACCTTTCAGGCAACAACTTAGACAAACAAATCCTATACTCCTACCTGTGATAGAAAGAGAGGTAAAAAATCTCTTTGATGCTAAGATTATTATTCCACTCAAGTATTCCAAGTGGGTGTCTAACTTAGTTCCAGTCAGGAAAAAGAATGGTGAAATCAGACTCTGCGTGGATTTCAGGAACCTAAACAAATCATCCCTTAAAGACAAATATCTGCTCCCTAAAATGGATCACGTTCTGGAAAAAGTGGTCAAGGCTAACCGAATGTCTATAATTGATGTCTTTTCAGGTTACAATCAAATTGTGGTCCATGAATATGACAAAGAGAAAACCGCGTTTACCACTCCATGGGGCACTTTCATGTACGACAAAATGCCATTCGGTCTAATGAACGTCGGGGATACCTTTCAACGAGAAATGGACATATCCTTTTTTGGTGAGAGAGATAAGTTTGTCATTATCTATATCGATGATTTAACTATTTTTTCTAACTCATATGCAGAGCACTTGGTACACCTCAAACAGACATTCGAGAAGTGTAGAAAATTCGATTTGTCACTCAACCCTAACAAATCCCATTTTGCAATGCAAGAAGGTAAAATATTAGGCCATATAATATCTAGGGAAGGAATCAAAATCGATCCAAAAAGGGTTGAAGCTATAGATACAATCAATATTCCTAGAAACATAAAGGAAATTCAATATTTTTTAGGAAAAATATTTTTTTTAATAAGATTCATTCCAAATTTCGCTGAGATTGTTAAATTGATTACAGATATGATGAAAAAGGACAGTGAGGTCAAATGGAAAACCTAAGCTAAAGCATATTTCAAATGCATCAAGAAGGTAATAGGAGAAGCACCAGTGTTGGCCAACCCAAACTACATGAAAGAGTTCTTAATATTTTCATTCGCATCCGAGCATACTATCGCAGTCGTGCTCTTACAGAATAACAATGAAGGTTTCAAGAAATCGATAGCATTTTTTAGTAAAATCTTCAGAGACGCTGAGTTGAAATATGATATACTGGAAAATCAAACATACGTTATCTTAGCACCAGAAGTCACTCCTAGATTGCGGCAGGAGTAAGCCTGATACCCATCAGTTTTATATGTCACGAAAATAAATAGGGGTGGTCGAATGGATGCAGACCCATGAAGATATTTTTTTAACTTAGAAAACTAGACTATGCATGCATGAGCAAGTGAGGTCCTGATCTAACTTCAGTCAGAAAGTTGGATTTTAAAAATGAGCAAAGGGAAGACTTGGTGAGGATAATGAACAAGGATACCATGGGCATCAAGCCTTCTGATGACTTGTAGAAGAAGAACAAGACATTGAAATGCGCTTAACTAGAACAGTTACAAAAGCTATTGTAACAACTCAACTGGATCCTCCAATTCAGAGCATCACAATGTTGTTGTAACAACCTGACTAGATCCTCCAATTCCAGGCTATCCAATGTAAGAGGGAGAGTGTAACACAGAAAAACTGATTAAAACTGGTGGAAATATTGCAGTGATCCAACATACATCATCTTACAACATCACGACCCTTGACTAGATCCTCCAATTCTGAGTGTCTTAATACAATGTTTACAGAGATGGAAAGAAGTTGACTTTTATTAAACAAGAAGTCTCAAATACAAATGCATAACTAGGTAAAACAATGCTTCATCAAAACTATACAATACGAAAGCCTATCTCAACCATTGACCCAAAACAAAATGGCAAAAATGACTACATATATTTGGAACTGTCTCCATTGCCTGAAACACAATCACTAGCATATTTGGGTCATTTTGTGATGGTTGTTTCGTCACTCTAGCGACGTTATGTCGTTGACATTGCGATGAATCGTGAGTCTTTGAAATGTTGTTTTATGTCACGTGGAAATTGCGACGAACTTGAACAAACGCCGCAAGAGCGACAACATAGGAAATTTCAACAAAAAATAAATATCATCGCCAATACGACAATATAGGCAAACTATGTGAAACCAACATTTCATCTCAATTGCGATGCCCATTGCGACAACAAATTTCGTGGTTTACATAGAAAAGTTGTCACAATAATTTAATCGATCATCGCACTGGCGACGACCACTTTTTGACAACTTTTTGTTATTTACATAGCAAAACCGCCGCATCAATTGAAGTTGTCATCGCATGTGCGACGACAACTTTTCATTGTTTATATAACAAAACTGTTGCATCAATTGAAGTTTTTGTTGCACTTGCAATGACAACTTTTCATTTTTATATATCAAAATTGTCGCAACAATTGAAGTTGTCGTCACACGTGCGACAAGAACTTTTCATTTTTATACAACAAAACTGTCACAACAATTGAATTTGCCGTCGCACGTGCGACGATAACTTTTCATTTTTATATAGCACAACTATCGCAACAATTGAAGTTTTCATCACACAAGCGATGACAAATTTTCATTTTTATATAGCACAATTGTCACAACAATTGAAGTTGTCATTGCATAGGTGACAACATCTTTTCATTGTTTATACAAAAAAATTGTCGCAAAAATTAACATTTGCGTCGCAATTGCGATGACCAATATTTATTTAAAAAATAAATAAAAATTTATTTTAGGCTGCAATTCAATTTTGATATTAATATTACCATAATAATTTTTTAATTGATGTGTTCTCCATTACTAATAATTTAACAGACAATTAATGAATTTGAAGCGCTAGGACTGCTCTGAGCCGCTAAACCTAGAATCTAATGTCGTCTCTATCAAATCCATGAAGAATATGTTGACCATCTACTCCTAAATTGCCCCTTTGCAAAAGAAGTCTGGCGACATGCCCTGCTAGGAGGGATCCCTTCTGACCAACTCCTTCCTGACATACCCACTCTGCTAAAAACCTAGGTCACCCTCTGTCCTTTCCCTCTCAAGGCCAACCCTCAAATCAAGTGTTGTTGGATGTCCGTCCCTAAATTCATCCTTTGGAAAATTTGGTTCGAAAGAAACTCCAGAATCTTCAGAAATCTAACCACTTCACCTGACATCGTTTCTGCCAAAGCCAAATCCCTACTGGGAGACTGCCTCTCCTACCCTTTTCCTTGCACCAACTCCCTTTCTCTCAACTCCCCTGATAAATATTGGATCCATAGCCTCACTCCAGACCTCAAATCCCCCCCCTCCTCTCACTAAGGATCATGAAATATCTTGAACTACAGGAATTAGACTACTCTTGGGGGCTTGGAGTCAAATCCAATAATATAGCAGAAGCTCTAAGCCTTTGGCAAGGAGTTATCCAAGCTCAAAAGATAGAAATCAAAGAAATAATGGTGATAGGTGACTCCCAAATTTTAATCCAAGCTATGGTCACCAACACCTTTCCTACTCAAATGAATCTGTGCCACATTCTCAAGAAAATCATGCGGCTCTCCCACTCCTTCCAAAAAATTGACTTCTTTCATGTGCTCCGTCATCTCAACGCCGAAGTCGACCAAGCTGCCAAATCTGCCACCCACTTGAGCAGGGGTGAGCTCTCCCTAAATGGAACTCCGATTTTCATCCCTCTCCCTTAGAAACACCTGACGAGTGCTCAGCTGGGCCTCCTGGGGAAAGTGGCCTTCCTCTGCCTCCCTTTTCTGTCCCTTCTCCCGTGTGACGATACTTAACTACATTGTCTGTGTCCCCTCCCCTCCCCCTCCCTGTCCTTCACCTCATGTCCCTCCTGCACCTCTGCACAACTCTCTTATCCCTCCCACATGGCACTCACACGATCCCCCCCTCCTCCCATGGCATTGCATGAATAAGATACCATTAAATTCAGGAAGGTGGGGAACTACTCTTGCTCATCTTGCCTTCCCAATTCTATCTGGTTTCTCACCTGGCTTGAGCTCCTAGTATTTTCCTCGATTAGTCTCTACCCATTTTCCTCGACCAGGCCTCCGTCCTGGTCTTTGTCCACCACTCTTGCAATGGAGTCCAGTTCCAACTCAGACACCCCCCTAATCTCTCGCCCTCCCTGGAACTCAAAATTCATATGCTGAAATGCACGCTTAGCGTGCATAGAGTATTCCTACTTCGTCTTGATGGGGAAGGAGGTCGGAGGTTCGAAATTATGGAGGAAGATGTAATCCAGCTAAGGGAGGAAGTGGTAGAATCTCTCACCTACATAACTCAGCAAAATTTTTGATCTGGAACCAAGAATTGAAAAGATGGAAATTCAAGCTGTAGGACAAAGTCATCAGATTGATGCAAGGGGGAAGTCGACCACGAGTGCAAGCTCCTCCATCCCAGGTTGGAAGGTTTAATCATGAATGCCTCTTTCCTAGAATTAGTTCTTTTTGGATCTCTGTTTCTCTTCTTTGTAAGTTGGAGTATAGGACTTTATGAAACTCAAACAATCGCACTGTCGGTTCTTATTCTGAGTTTAGTTATATTTTTTACTCTCAGTTGTTATGGGAATTCTAGGAATTTATAGCATGGCAACCCCTTTTGTAATCTCGAAGCTCTCGCACTGATCGCAGGGCTGAATTATGTAAGTTTTCTCTACAGTGGTTATACCATTGATTTTAATATATATACCCCTTTCTTGTGTTAAAAAAAAAATATTACCATAATAGACTTAAGACTAGTCTATTATATGAAAGTTCACAATCATTCACATAATGAGTTTCAAAGGCATAATTAAAATATGTTTCTCTCTTTCATATGGTAACTAACAACAAGAGAAAATATGTATTATACCATGTCATACATAACACTATTGCACACTTTCTATGTGATCATTTCATACCCGCTCATTATGAAGAGTTGCATACAACCTGCTCATTATGAAGAGTTGCATACAACCTACTCAAAACTATCATTCAAAGTAAACAGCATAGCATAACCTTCAAGATGAAGACAACTAGTTAAAAATGGTATTATCCAAAGCATAACAAGTATAATTTCATATTCAACAATTAAACACATCCATGCATTCATATCAATAGACATGCATTCAAATTAATGGACATGTACAATCCTCTTCATGAATAATAACTTCACTCTTCATAAATAAGAGGTCTACTCATTCAATGCATACATGACACTCAAGGGTGGTTACAACTAAGTCTTGTTAACAATACAAATATACCACCAAGGATTATTGGTTTAACATCAATCAAACTCATTCATAGTATCCCTAAGACAAATTCCTCTTACCGGACATCTACAACACCATGGATGAAAGGTATCTTCACTTTTAAACATGACAATCCTTAGGAACAAGGTTAGTACATTTAAACCCATATACACTAAATAAAGGTAAGGATCATCAATCTATCAAACTCTTAACCTTCTAGGTAAATAACCCATCAATCAATAGGCCATTGAACATGTGAATCAACAATGCATAACATTTATACATGTCAAAACCTCCAAAGGGTGGACACCATTAAGTCTTGATGCTAATACCAATGAATGATCAAATATAAGCATTTACATAAAAATTAGACATCTTCATATTGGTTACAAAGTAATCTCTAATCAACAACTTCATATAGTTATGAATATGAAGGAAAAAACTAGTTTCACTTATTCAAGAATAATCAGTTATGTTAATATGGCATCAAAAACACTATCATTCACTATGATTTAGCACATACAGGTCCTTGTTGCCTGCCTCTAGTATTAATATTTTAGGCTGCAATTTTAATATTAATATTAATATTACCATATCCTCCAAGTGGAACATGGTTTCTCCTATAATTCCTTGGATAATGGGGATAGGTATCAATGCCTTGATAATGTGCATGAGAGGACAATAAATCCCTTAGGCTCTAAATGAATCTTTCGGGGACCTACAAGGGCCATGGACAATGCCACAAACCACAAAACATGCCCTATATAAGATATCATTATCATTAGAGTGGTATGTGGATGCCATTAGAAGGTTTTGTGCATTATGGATGGGTACTAGAGCCTTGACCATGGTTGGGTCAGAAGTCGAGGGAATTGAGACCTAAGTTAATATTCTTGATCTAATAGGCCATGATCAAGGCCTCAAACTACAACATAGTTCCTTTAAAGTGAATCGTTGTCATATAAGTAGGATATGGGTATAATTAGGAGTTTTCTCGTAGTAGGAATGGGTCTCAAGGACTTTACCATAACAAAGGGAGGACAATAAGGGCCTTATTCCATAAATGGATTTGTAAGGCTCAATATCCATGAACATCACCTTCAACATAATCCCTTTAGAGGAAATATTTGGCGTCCAAGTTGAATATGTGTACCATTATGAAATATTTTTCATTAGGGACATGTGCATTAAGTAATTAGCCATGGTCAAGCGAGGAAAATAATGCCTTTAGGTCATTTATGAATCCTTTAGGTATTAAGGGACATAATCAATGCCCTAAACCACATAACATGTTGTCTATAGGGAATCATGAACCTTTGAGTGAGATATGGGTATTGTTATAATATTTTGTGTATCAAAGATGGCTATGAAGGATTTAGCCATGGTTKGGGGATAAATCCAAGGAATTAGGCCTTGAAAAAATATTATTGGGTTAATAGGCCATGATTAAAGCCATGAACTACAACATGAGACATTTAAAGGGGATCTTTTTCATACGGGTTGGATGAAGTTTCCATTAGGAGTTTTTGTGTAGTATGGATTTATGTTGGGGCCTTGACCATGATTAGGTGATGAAAATAGGGTCCTTAATCCATAAAGTATGATCAAGGCCTTTAACTACAACATCATCCCTTTAAAGGGGATATTTTTCATATGAATGAAAAAGGGTTTCCATTAGGATTTTTTGTGTAGCTGGGATGGGTCTTCGGGCCCTGACCATGATTAGGGGATGCAAATAAAGTCCTTAATCCATAAATGAGTGTAACTAGTCTTATGGGACATGGAATATTCTTCAAACAACTAAAAAAAACTTTTAGAAATTAACTTTGTCCTTGAGCACGATATTGGTACTTTTAGGAGTGATCTGAACCCGGGAGCGATAAGTTGCCAATAATTGGTTGTTCTATCACTCCTTCAAAAGGGTCAGTAATAGATCATTTTACTTGAGCGATTTTCAATAAAAGGTAAAGTTGAAGTCTTATGTGCTTGAATTCGAAGTGAATGAAAACTTCTTTAGTCTTCCTTATGTGCAATATGTCATGCTTGCCTTTAAAATCTTATGTGCGGAAATTCATAGAAAAACAACATAAGAACATAATACACATAATGGATAAGACACTTCACTTGATAACGGAGTTCACCCTTGCAGTGGGCTACCTCTCTGGGTCATGCTCCAAAGCCTAACCGCTTTATTCTTCTCTATGTAATGATGTCTCTCCTTTACAAGTTGTAAGGCCAAATCCCCTCTTCGGTGATGGAAACAAGAGATCAGAATGTGATCAGGAATGTATCAGGCTTCACAAGTTCTCATACTCATGAGGAATCCATGATGCTGACATGGACATCATTCCCACATACTCAATACATGAAAAGATGAAGAATAAAATATGACCCCCATCAACATGGAGCCATCAAAAGCCTTAGATCTACTGCTCAGATCCAAAACATAAATATACAACCCATACAAAAGATCTCGGAACCCACAAGAATAAGAACTGCTTCATTGGCCACTTGTCATGCAAGTGCCACAATTTCTCTATCACATATAACTGATTGATTTGATGTGAAAGGAAGATAAGAAACAAATAGATATAAGGAATAAGTTGATCTTCTTGACTTGTTGCAGCTTCTCTATGCTCCTTTAGACCTATAACACGCATGTTATGCTGCAACAATTAATGACAAAACAACATAATGAAAAACATGCTTACATTGGCTTCTCCAACATTTAGCTTGTTGATATGAAGCTCTTCTACAAAAATAGACCTCGTCATTGAAATCGCGTCGTCGAATTACCCAAAAATGACTATCAAATCGTCTCCATCCGAGTCAGACACTTTCAGGCCCAAGAGACACCTCTGCCTTAGTTACCGTGCCACTACATCTGCAATAAATGACTCATTCTGGAATTGAGTTACTGAAGTTTTGCTCAGGTTAGGAAACTAACATCACCACTGTGTTCGTGGCATCATTTTACCTAAAAATGACTGTCTCCACGTCTCGATCCGAGTCGGACACTTTTTGGACCCAAGAAGCAACCTTGTCTCGATTTGCATGCCAAAATACGTACAATCCATATGGATTCCATACCAAGCCGTACCAGGCCGTATGGGCTATACATGCGCTCTCCACTCTCATGCTTCGTGCACTGGTGTGTGGCTCCGAATACACACGTTGTCTTTCAATGCACTGCCTGAAACCCCCTTATATAAACGTTTTCGGGCGGTTATGCCATAAGTGAAGTTGTTAGCTTGTTGGTTACATTGGCTAAACTTAGGCATAAGTTTGGCGGAGGTTTTGGGGTCGAATCCCATGGACCTCAGTGTTAACACATGTTTTATAATAGTATTGGCGTGCTTGCTAAAACTGGCGGAGGTTGGCTAGAATGGCGAAATGGATAATCAATAGAGGAATATGCTAAATATGGAGGTAGTTGAGTTAAGCCCCCAGGCGGGAAAAACCTTATGGTCATGTGGCACAATACGTAACCATGGGATGGACCAAAGGCCTATCCCCTTTCTTTGGCACCCATCATACCTTTATACTTTAAAACATATATGCAACATATAATAAACAAGGAAAATTGCGTGGTATCGTGGTTAGCACGTGAGTGTGGGCCCTTTAGGCTATTGGAGGTCACAAGGTCAACTATTGGAGAGTTGAATAATATTTTTCACATTCCAGCCATTGGAGATGTTCCACGTGGCAGCCCATGACTGGGCCACGTGGCACCATATAACTGGTCCACATAAAACTGTCATTTGTCACAATATGATTCGCCAATGAAGTTGACACGTGTCATCATCGAATGTTCCCATGTGTCTGCCACATCATCTTGACAACTCAGTTGTGCCACGTGTCACCCTTGCAGTGATTCCACGTGTCACTTTGACTTTTGCCAGTTTGACCAAGTTTGACTAAACTTTGACTGCTTATAACTTTTGATCTGTAATTTCGTTTGACGAGACGTTTACACTGTTGGAAAGCTTGAGACACACTCTTCGCGATCATGGAGTTATAATGGAGTTTTAGGAACTTTGATTTTTGCCCTTTTTCTATCTGTTGAAGCCATTCTGAGCGTCCTGGGTCGCTTCTGTGCATTCTGGGAAAATTCTAACACTTCTTTGATGTTCCCTAGATCCATTCAGATCAAGGAGGCTTTACATAAAAGATATGGATCTCACATATTTTGCTGTAAATGAAGCTTCGAGGGCCCTAGTCCATGAAAAAGGACTCAAACCACCATACAAACTCAAGTCATTGGCCTCTTGGTGGGATATAGGCATCATTAAGAGAATTTGCATACCAGGCATGGGTATCAAGTCTTTGAACATGGTCAATGAAGGAAAACAAGGGTTGTATGATCTAAATTAGTATTTTAGGGATTATAATATTTAACATATGAATGAGATTTGGGAAATATTAGAAAACTTTAGATGCATTGGATGGATTTGGAGACTGTGATAGCCATGGTCATGCGAGAAAATAAAGGGTCTTAAGATCTAAATGAAACTTGTAATGCTCATGAACCATGCACATGTCCTTGAAACACTACAAAGTTTCTTTCAAGGGGATATTTGGCCTCCAATTGGGATATGTGTGACGTTAGGTAGTTTCATGCACCAAGGATAGGTTTAGGGGTCATAACCATGACAAGGAGAGAAAATCAAGGGAATCAAGTCATATATAAATATTTTAAGGATATTGTCCATGAACATGGACTCAAATCACCACATAGGACCTCTAAAAAGGATCTTTGATCTCAAAATGGGATATGGGTGCCTATAGTAGTTTTTTCATACCAAGGATGGATCTTGGTGTCTTGACCATGGTAAAGTAGTGAAAAGAAGAGACATATCAATTAAATGAATATTTGAGGGCTCATGGGATAAAATGTGGTCTTAAACCATTGCATGCATCCTTTAAAGGGGATATTTAGCCACCAAGTGGGATACATATGCAATTAGGAGAATGTTTCGACCAAGGATGGGATTCAAGGCCTTATCCATGTTAGGATAAAGACACATTAAACCAATTTTATACTAAATAACTCCTAAGTGTCAAAATATCCTAACATCCCCCCTTAAGAACAACCTAGGATATGTTTGAAGGATTTACAAAGGTGACACAATAGGAGAAAGAAGGAGGCATTAGAGCATATCCCCCCTTAATG
>ML806953.1:2817-16504 GCA_009831015.1 Picea engelmannii | reverse complement strand
TAGTGTGTCAAACCTCTTAATAGCATCTGTATTATATTTTGGTGTAAATATTCCATTTATAGGGTTTGGTGTAAATATTCCATTTATGCAAAATTACTATTACTCCCGGTATTGGAAGAGAGTTCCTAATCTATCGCGGGATGAATCAGATTCTTGTAATGCTTTGTGTTGATAAGGTTAGGTAATAATGTGAGTAGAAAGGTTGGGATGAGAAATATAGAATCTTATTGCTTTGTTTTTTCACCATGGTGGCCTCATAGCCTAGGTTGGTGGTGCTATCTACACTAGATGGTTGTGGTTCAATGGAAATTTTCTCTTACATGACCAATCTCTTGGACCAATTTTGTTAAAAGATAAGTCTCATTTTTTTGTTAGTTAATCTCTTCTGGAAATCTCTTCTGTAAAGCATGTTACCAAAAAACCTAATTTGTTGGATACTGGAAAACTGGATTATTTGTTCACTAATTTGCAATCAACAACTCTCATGAAAGATGTAGTAGTCATTCACCTAGCCAATGAATTTGAATGACAATTTAATGGATAGGATTAGAGCACTTCCTATTGCTTCAGATATTAGGAGGGAGTATAGATTAGTATGTATCCTCTGCAAACCTTTAAGACCAGACAGAAACTTGGGGAATCACCATGTAAATTTCATATGTATGGAAAACATACACACTAAATGATTGTTGGTGCGTAAATATGTTCATTGTATATCTCACACTCATTTAAATGTCAATCCGGGATTCGTAATCGAAAGAGTCGTTACACCATATGTACCAAGAACAYGTAACCTATCTAAGTCTATTGCATATAGGAAATAATTAATAACATAAAAATTCCATTTCTAAGATCTCTAAATACTTCAAAATATCCTCTGAACCTAAAAGAGAAAACTGATAATGAAACTTAGACAAACAGTCAATCAAAGAGATGTTGTACCAGAGAAACAAGTCTATTCATTTTAGGCACTTGTATTGAAAAGATGAACTTTAAGAATCTTGTCTCCTGTAGTAATTAAAACAATCAACTCCAACCATTCTTGAAACAAAAACCAACTTCAACTTCATGTAATTCAATCAAACCGGCACAAGGGGAATTCAGTATAACTGAAAGACTTTATTACAGCACATGAAGATGAAAGATAAAGTCTCCAGGTCCCTTGCGATACTACAATTATAAACTTAAAATATTAGTCCCACACTTCAAATTATGAGATAGCTACCTTCAACATTGGATAATAAAATGTATATTCAATCTAGCACTTGCCTATACACACAAATCCAAAATGATTAACTCAATGCTCAATCCTGAGAATGAAATAAAGACTAATCACACACACACGTTGTTGTAAACTATCCACAAAAACATGTAGAATGTATACAATGCAGTTTACCTTAGTTAGGGTGGTGGGCCCTTGCCAAACCAACAAGGAACCTCTTAGGGAGTTAACAGACTAAAACTTTCACTCACATCCAAGAATTGACATAAAAGATCTTTTGTATTAATTCAGCTGGTAAATTGGATCAACAGTCTTTTACTTCATACATGACGATGATGAGTATTGTCTAATTCTTATCGTATATTTCTTACATTCCTCTCTACACAACATTCCTTATATAAGGTAAGCCGATACTACCAATATTTATGGATAAACATTAAACAGTTCGAGAAATTCCAGAATTAAGATTTACAACGAAGTAGTCTCTTGCAACTGGAGAAATGACTCGGATGCTTCTATCCAACTGTCTTCTCGAAATATCCACCATTATCCAAGTCCAACTGGCGCATCCTGAAATAGAGGTTTTGGTACCGGATTGCACACAGACTCGAGTCTAGTACCGGAATAGAACATAGCAAGGAGTACCGGAATAACGCACGTCTTGGTACCAGAATGGGGTTGGTACCAGATCAAAAATGTCTTGGGTACCATAATGGATTCAGTACCGGATTACATGGTGTCTGGTAGTGCCATATAGACTGCTCATAAATCAAATTATTAGAACTATACAAAATAAAACACTTTCAATCGAATTAATTTAAGAAAGTTAAACAAACATGCTTTAAATCACCAATTGCATCTTGTAGACATGACATAGCTATTAGGCATGTGTTTTGGGAAAGAATAGTCCAGTATAGGTTTATAATAGAGGAAAAAAGACTTATATAGAGGGTAATATAGGTTATTATCTTATGACAAAATGGAGACTCAACATTTCCCCCTTGATGAAGATGTTGCATGTCCTCATGCAATGTTATCAAAAACTGATACCCAAACACTTTATGCACAATTGGACCCTCCTCTTTCATTCCTCGGATTGCAAAATGTTAACACTGGAAGCTTCACTCTTCAATTACTTCTTGATCACCCTAGTGTAATGTACCAATCGCAAGACTTTGTTAAGTTTGGAAGAGACCTCTGCATGTTGCTCCTTGAATTCTGCATTCTCTGCCTTGATATGTCTGTCCAATATTTTGCATTCTTCAATTTCTTGTTTCAATCTCTCAATTTATATTAATAATGTTGGTTCATTCAGGGACTGGTATGGACTTGGTGTGAGTAATTCCTTGGCCACCATCTCTCAAGCCTCTTTTTCTTTCCTCGGACTCCTCAGAGCCTTTATTATCATCTTTTGTCTACTCAAGGTTTTGCTTGGACTTAGTGTGAATGCTTCTTGAGTTACCACCTCTCGAGCTTCTTCTCCCTTCGTCAAATCCATCAAATTATTTGTTACCAATCCTTCTGTCTCACTTATTGTTACCAGTCCTTCTGTTTCACTTGTGGCATCTCCCCAGCCACTCTCTTTGTCTGGAGAACTTGGAATATCCATAGGTTCTCTTTGAGGAGAAGGTATGTTTGGAATTGTCTCCTATTTAGCCATACTTCTGGTGGTCCTGCACATGGGTGGCGAGGCTTTCTTAGACTTGCTGACAGGGGTAGGAGTTTCTTCAAAAAGTTTCCTTTTCTTAGATTTACTGATAGGGGCAAGCCTAGATATATGTACCTCCTGTGTTGACTAGACCTTTATCATGCAAGCTTGAACTATAAATTCTAGGGTTTACTTTTGCTGGAAAACCCGTATTCCTAACCTGGAATATTGAGGCATGGGCTCTAGAACTTGTGCCTCCTTTCCTTCTAGTTTCTTTCTATTTTTACTTGTCACCTTAGCAGTCTCCTTCAAGCCACCAACTGAGCTTTGGGAAGGCTGAGTAACTTCAGAAATACTTTTCAATTCCTTAGGGGATTTTGGAGGGGGTTTTACAGTTGGCTCTAGTAAAATCCCCTATTAATCCATCTCTTTCTTTTGTTTCTTATTCTGTGACCATTGGTCTTTAGGGCATAGGACTGAGCTAGATGCTTCAGCTGGTGCAGAGTTTTTCTTTCTTTGTAACTGGAATTCAGGGATCTTCTCTATTTGACTGGCTGGTTCTGATGGAATTTCCATAATTTTTTTGGGAACGTTATCCGATTGACCACATGGTTCTGAGCCCTCCTTTTTTCTTTTACCCCTTTGAACCGAAGTACAGATTACTCTCCGAAATTGAGTGGCTTTCTTCTTTCTTGATATAACAGGTTCCCCCATGACAGAATTTTCTGTCACTGATTTCTCAATGTGTTGAGATGAGTTTGGCGCAGCAATGTCTTCTTTACCTCTTGATGCCATGTCTTTCTTTGCTTTTCTGTTTGAGCCTTCACTGTGTGTCCCTGCCTCCTGTGTCTCAACCGACTTGGATTTCTCTTGAGTGAAGCTCTGTTGGAGAAACTACTTCGAACTACCCCCTTGTGTTTTTAGAGCATGAACAACTAGAATTTTGATTAAATCATGATGATGAAGACTAGTCTCGGGTTTCTTAGAAACTGACCTCACCCCTCTTGCCATTTTCTTTAAACTCATCCATAAAAAATGGGGAAAATTTATCTGTGGTCCTCCCTCAAAATGTGACAAAAGATTTAAATGATAAATGAAGGTCACGACATACCTTCCCTCACAGGTGAGGAATTTTTGCAGACTTATAATCATTTTCAAATATTTTTCTTTGATATAGCTCCAAGGGATTCCCTTGGTCCAATCGGGGTCGAGATGTTCTAGTTTGAGGAATTGTTGATAGAGATTTTTGTCTACGATTACTCTTTTGAAGTATCTTTATCCAGCCATCGGGAAACTCATGGCCTCTGCTATAGTGGCCTATGTAATTTTTAACTTCACATCCCCAAGCAACACATTCTCTCCATCATATGTTTGTACAAAGATGAGATAAATTCCCTCATGATGGCCCTTAAATTTCTCCAAGAATGGCACCCACCCTGCCTGTTCATATTTTTTCTTACAATCCTGATATTCTGTTGTTTCTTTGTATATTTGAAATATTGGCTCATGTCTATCGAACCCCATACTATTTTAAGAAATTCTCTTGGGTGGATAAGGCACAGACATAAGGTCAAGGGTTGAGTATCGGATGATAGAGTATCGGTTGGGAGAAACATACAAGGGATACGAAGGCATAGGGTGTCTGTAGATAGTGCGACAACAAGGGTAAATAATGCTCATCTAGATGGTAGAGCCATCCAGAGGAGCATTTATGAATGGAAGTGTAGATTACAATGGTCACATCGATAATCATGATGATATGGTGAGGTAAGTTGGATCTACTAACGGTTTCCAGATTCGTGGGAAGCTTGGTGGCGGACGATATTCACGAAAGAAGGTGGTCGTTATGATCAGGACTCGTGTATATGAAATCGACTGGGATCATTACTTGATATGTTGAGATTCATGGTTCACATCATCTCATATAGTACGACAACTAATCATGGGGTTTATTTATTAGATAGATAGAGGGAGTTTGATCCAATAAAAGACATCGTGATTTTGCATTTTTTATGTTTCGTAGGAAACTTCCTTCTCGCGAAGGTGAGGTCTAAGATTTCTATAGAGATTCATGACAAAATAGGGGTATGTCATGATCCAAGAGCAATCAAATGTTCTAAACACATATTTAGTCTAATTCCTTTAAATAATATGAAACAAAATGTCGAATATGTATGTCCTCGCACTAATAATTTGACAGTGACTTGGAAACATGATGAAAGTTACCCGTCATATTCTTACCAGTACTGGATCATATAAGTACTGGATCACCTGTGTGTAGAATTTTTAATTGATATGGGATCACCTAAGTGTCGGATCACCTGTGTGTAAGACTTGCAGTTGGTACAGGATCACCTAGGTGTCGGATCACCTATGTGTAAAATTTGCAGTTGGTACAGGATAACCTGAGTGTTGGATCACCTGTGTGTAAAATTTGTAGTTGGTATAGGATCACTTGATTACCTGAGTGTTGGATCACCTGTGTGTAAAATTTGTAGTTGGTATAGGATCACTTGATTACCTCTGTGTCGGATCACCTGTGTGTAAAATTTGTAGTTGGTACAGGATCACCTGATTACCTGAGTGTCGGATCACCTATGTATAAAATTTACTATTGGTACAAGATCACCTGATTACCTGAGTGTCAGATCACCTGTGTGTAAAATTTGCAGTTGGTACCAAAATAGCACAAGGCCCCTTCTTTTATACTAGATAGGATCTGGTACCAGATAGGCACAACGAGATGATTTGGTGGCCCTTCATACATAGAGGTGATCATCGATGCGAGATAAGCACAAAAATGAACTTTCTTGAGATTAAAAATCTTGACATTGATTCTGGTGACAGTGATTTATAGAAATAGCTGGTGTTCTATGGTCAAATTCATCTAAAAAACATGCAGTTGCCAAATTTTATAGAGGAATAATGCAGGAAATATTTGTAATAGGAGGGTACTCTGTAATGACCAGTAACTAAGATGACAGAACTCCTTTTATTCTGGAGCCAAGGTGACCACACTTTTGCTGGCATTTCCTCTTTTATTACAGCACGATAATAATCCTAACTACTACTTTTCTGCGGATTTTTATCAAGCCCAGATTAGTTAATGCTCACTGGTATTTTCAATTTTATAGAGTCTGAAAAACTTAAAGGAAACTCTCTATACTATCCCATGGATTTTTGTCAAGCCCGGGCCAGTTCTTACTTGCCGGTATTTTCAATTTTAAAGAGTTTGAAAAACTTAAAGGAAAATCTCTATACTGTCCCGTGGATTTTTGTCGAGCCCAAGACCATTCCTACTCGCTGGTATTTTCAATTTTAGAGAGTCTGAAAAACTTAAAGGAAACTCTTTCTGGTAGTTGTCCTCCTTATTTGTTTATCTACATGGGAACACCACCAATTTTTCTTTTGTCTTTGTTAGTTAAAAATAAAATAAAAACTTCATCTCATGACACACCTATGTACAGAAAATGAATTTATACAATTTGAACTTACTATGGTAGGTCAGCAGGAGGGAAAACCCTCTTGCCTACCAGTTGCATTTTGACAGTCTGAAGAACATTTTTGACAAAATCCTCCTTCGACAGCGGTTTGTGATAAACCTTCAGTCGATGTCCATTTACAACAAGGGAAGTCTTCTTTTCATCAATAGTCTTTATCCTTACTACACCATTTTCACATACTGTATCAACCTCATAGGGCCCCATCCATATGGTAGACAGTTTGCCTTTGAATTTTTTAAATCTGTTATCATATAGGAGGGCCCAATCACCTAGCTGGAAGGACTTATGTTTAATGTACTTATCGTGCCATTTGTTCCTATGTTCTTTTATCAGTGTGGTTCTTTGTAGAGCATCTTGTCTTATCTCATCAATCTTGTTCAATTGTAATAGCCTCTGTTTTTGAGCTTCATTCAGGTCCATTCCTAATTGCATGGCAGTTCTGAAGGTCTTTACCTGAAACTCTATGGGCAGTAGTACCTACTTCCCATATACCAACTCATACAATGTATGGCCTTTTGTATTTCTCCAGGCTATCCTATAGGCCCACAAGGCCTTAGGAAACCTATCAGCCCAGTCTTTGTGATGCAGCTGAATAGTCTTAGTGAGGATGGCCTCTATCACTTTGTTGGTCAATTCTACTTGGTCATTAGCTTGGGGGTGATAGGGTGAAGACTTTCTATGTATGATCTTGTATTGTTTGGTAAGGGCCTTAACCAAATTTGAGGTGAATGATGTTCCTTGATCAGTGACTATCTCCCGAGGTACCCCAAAATGAGTGAAAATTTCTTCAAAGAGAAAATCTACAAAAGATTGTTCATTGGTTGAATACAGGGCCTTGGCTTCTACCCATTTTGTTACATAGTCTATGCAAACTAATATGTACTTTTTCTTCCGGGACATGGGATTTGTAGGTCCTACAAAATATAAGGCCCATTTTTCAAAGGGTTCGATTACTACTTGGGCTTGGAGTGGAATTTCATCGACTAATGTAGGTCTTCCCATTCTTTGGCAATCATCGCAGCTGGCCACATATTTCTTTGCATCTTTAAAAATGGTCGGCCAATAATAGCTAGATTGTAGGATTTTGTAAGCTATCCTTTGGTCAACAAAGTGGCCTCCACATGGGCCATCATGGTAGGCTCTGAAGATATCTTGGATTTCATCTTCCCAGACACATCTGTTGATTACCAAATCAGGTCATGTTCGGTATAGGGTATCTTCATACCACATATAATTGGCACTTAGTTGAATGATTCTCTATTTTTATCTAGATGTCATACCTTGAGGAAGCTTGTTGGTTACCAAATAGTTGGCTATGTCTGCATACCAAGGGTTGAAAGTAGAAATGGCAAATAAATTCTCATCCAGAAAATCATCATCTATTGGAGTTTTGTCACCTGTATGGATAAGCCTAGACAGAAAATTAGCGACCAAGTTATCTCTTCTAGGCTTGTCTATGATAGTGATATTAAATTCTTGTAGTAACAAGAGCCATCTAGTTACTCTAGCATTTGTAACAAGTTTATTCATTAGAAATCTGATAGATAAGTGATCTATGTGCACAAAAACTTTGTATCCTATAATATAGTGTCTAAACTTGTTGATGGCATGTACTATTGATAAGAATCCTTTCTCTGTGAAAGTATAGTTTACTTCAGTAGGTGAGAGGTTCTTACTAACAAATTGTATAACATAAGGAATCTTCCCTTCCCTTTGTCCTAATACAACTCCCAAAGCGATATTTGAGGCATCTGTACAAATATGGAAAGGAAGAGACCAATTTAGACCTCTCAAAGAAGGAGCACTTGAAAGTTTTGTTTTAAAGATTTCAAAGGATTTTTGGCATTGCTCATCCCAACAGAATTCAACATCTTTCGTTAGTAGTTTGAAAAGGGGGGCAACTAGGTTTGTAAAATTTTGATTAAACCTCCTATAGTAGTCGGCATGACCTAAGAAACTTCTGATTTCCTTTTGTGAACTAGGGATCTTAATTTTGGAAATAATGTCAATTTTGGTAGGGTCCACTCTTATTCCAGTACCGAAGATGTGGTGACCTAGAACGATTCCTTCAGTAAGCATCATTCTTGATTTTTCATGATTGAGTGAGAGGTTGGTCTCTTTACATCTAACCAATACCTTCTTCAAATTATCCAATGCATGTTGGAAATCATCCCCATATATCGTGAAGTCATCCATGTAGAATTCCACACAATCATTGGTTAGATCAGAGAAAATAGCCAAGACAACCCTCTGAAAGGTAGCAGGGGCATTACATAACCCAAATGGGAGAACCTTATAAGCATAGGTTCCCCAAGGGCAGGTGAATGTGGTCTTATCCTGGTCTTCTGGTGAAATTTGTATTTGGCTGTAGCCACTAAACCCATCCAGAAAAGAAAAGTACCTCTTCCCAGATAAAGTATCCAAGACTTGATCTATGAAAGGTAAAGGGAAGTATTCTCTATAGGTGGCCTTGTTTAGCTCTCGAAATTCCACACAAATCCTCCATTTCCCGTTTTTCTTTGGTACAATAACTAATGGGGAGACCCATTTGCTATCTAATATAGGGTAAATGAAATTGTCTTGTAGGAGTTTTTGGAGTTCTTCCTTTACTATATCTTTCAAGGATGGGTTCATTCTTCTATGGGGTTGTCGGATAGGTCTAATTTGATCATTAGTGTAAATATGATGCATACATGTATCTGGGTGGATCCCTTTCATGTCAGAGTAATCCCATGCAAACACATCGGATTGCCCCTGAATCATTTGTACCAGCATTTGTTGTTGATCTGTTTCTAGGATGGCATTGATATACAGGGACTTCCTAGGTCTAATTTCTATAGCTTGGACAGTAGACTCCTTCCCTTCCTCTATTTGCAAAAGAGTGGCTATTGTAGAAGTGGAAGGGTGCCAAATTTCTTGAAATTCAGGGCTAAAGATGTGTGTGTAGTTGGGGAAAGATTGGGGATAGTCAATGCATGCCGAAGCAACCAAGAATAGACTTAGGATTTGTTCTTCAGAGTGTTCTTGTACTCCTTTTACTTGTTCAAGTGTCAACAAGGGTTGGGTATAGTCCTCCTCCCCATACGGATTCTCCAACTAGAGATGAACTTCTGTGGATGGTTGGGCGGGAGGAAAAAGGATAAGTTTCTGACTTTGAGTGCCATTGGAAATTTTCATTTCTCCAGATCGAAAATTGATGAATGCATCAGTAGTGGCCAGCCAAGGTCGGCCTAGTACCACTAGGTGTCCTGGTTTGGGGGATTTGGGATGGATTACCAAGAAATCCATAGGGTATTCCCAAGAGGCCAATGTCATTGTTATATCATCTAAACTTCCTTCTGGGGTGATGACTAATTTATCTGCAAGCTCTAGCAAAGTTTGTGTAGGTATTAAGTGATCTAGTTGCAGTGTTTTCATAGTGTTTACTGACATCACATTTATTTCTTCCCCTAGATCATTCAATGTGTTAGGTAAGGAAACACCATTGATTTCTATGGTTACCACTGGGTTCCCTGGATCACTATACTTGGAAGGAATTTATGTTATAAACTCAGATAACTGTCCTACCACCCATACGACATGAGGCTCTTTCCTCTTTCTCCCTGGTTTTTTAATGCAAAGGTCCCTTACAATTTTAGCATAGATAGGTATGTCTTTAATGGCCTGTAGTAGTGGAATATTTACACATATATTCTGGAGTTCAGTCTCTAGATTATGTTCTAGAGGTTCCTCAATTTTCTTTATGAGCAACCTTTCTGGGTAAGGAGGATTCATTTCATGGGGAATTTATGCCGCAAGGGAATTGGGAGAAGGGGTTTCTTGTGGTACTGGAGTGTTTCTTTTTTTGTTCAATGGATCAGTCATTTGTTCTTCTCTTTGAACCATTTGGACATCTATTTGTTCTTCTTGGTTTGTGTGATTATGCACGTGTTCCACTTGAATGACCATAGTCGGATTTGTTTTGTTTACAATCCTTCCTGATCTTAATCCAATTCCATTAAACGGAGTTGGCATTATTACGTATGTAGGGAAGGTTTGTACTTCAATGTTTTTTATAGGTTGTGTCGGTTTGTTATTTGGTTTAGGGATAGGTTGTCTAGGAATAGGAGTAGGCTGAGGAGGGTTTTGGATGGGTGCATCTTGCATTGGTTGTTGTATATCTGGATTCATGGGTAGTGCAAGTGGTTGTTGTGGTTGTGGGGGTGGAAGAAGAGAAGGGGAGTTAAAACCTGGGAGAAACTGTGAAATATTCGAAGGATATTGTGGATAGGTGGGAAAATTTGTTGGTTGAAAGGAGACATTTCCATATACAGGTCCTCTCCACCCCTGTTTCCAAGGTTGGGTTTGTGTTTTCCACTGAGGATAAGACATGGGAGGTACCCATTGTTGTTGGGGGTATTGTGTAATTGGGTTGGCAAACATGTTGGGGTTTTTTTGTCTCCATGGTCTCCTAGGGGGGTAATATGTCTTAGGTTCTCCTCCTCCCTTGAACATGGCCTTGAATCTGGGGAGAGAAGGGAATTCATTAGTAGGATGGTCCTTTGTGAAAATACCACAGAGTTCAATAACATTAAGGGGGAATTCCTTTTCAAGATGTTTCCTCCTACACTGATGACAAAAGATTGCTAACACAACATTTTCTTCCTCTTGTTTTCTTTTAATTTGCATGGTATCTAGTTGGGAACTGATGTTGTATAGGATATTTGTTTTAAATTTTTCCAATAGATTTCCTAGCTCAATCCTTGTGACACCTCTGGATGTGGGTTTAGCAATTCTATTGGTAGGGTCCCTTATACTTTTCCCTGCTTTAGCTTGACTGTGAGAGTATCTTTTACAATACTCTGCTATGTCTACAAATGGTTTTTGGTATATGTCCCCGGAACTCATAAGGTTTAACACTTCAATGCAATCGTCCCTCACACCCTTTAGAAAGACAGTCCTAACTATAGTTGTATCTAAGTAAAATGGCTTAGTCTTTTGGTAATTGTATAAGAACCTTTCTAAGTAGTCTTATAAGCTTTCTTCTTCTGATTGCTACATTTTGAATATATCATTCCTAGCATCCCTAGGTCTGTAGTAATCCTTGTATTTCTAGAGGAATGTCTCCTTCATACCATCCCAAGACAAAATTGCGTGTTCCCCTAAGCTCATGAACCACCGTAGTGCTGAATCTTTTAGTGTGGATAGGAAAAGTTTTAATTTTTTAGCATTATCTATGTAGTTATAGATCCTACACAATATGTCAAATTCAAATAAAAATGAGTCAGGTTCTTCTGTCGACATACCTCTAAAATGAGGAAGTGAAGATAATGGAATGTTTTTCATAGCAACGTCTTTAGCCATATCCAGTATGGGGAATCCAAATGTCTTTGTTTCATTGGTTGTGTTTCTCTCTTCTTTTTCCATGTTTCCAAGCACTCTGTAGGGAGGTGGTGAATTTTCTCCACTGAGTGATGGTTCCACCACTGGGTTATCTGGTATCTCTAGCTATTCCAAGGTTTTGTGTGGTCTTCCAATAGTAGATGCAAGCTCTTCTATTATCACCTCTGCTTATTTTCCAATTTCTCTTCTGGATGGGGTCGCCAGTGCTACCTCCTTTCTTGTTGCCTTCTGTTTTTAATCTAAACGGTGGATTTGGATCTAGTGCCTTTTGTTGTTGTTGCAATGGCTTCCTTTGAGCTCTCTCCTCTGATAATTTTTCCTACACAAGTTTTCGATGAATTAGTATAAGGGGGGGGGTTTCTTTGTTGTTTGTTTTTCTGGTTTTTCTGAGATTTTAGGAGCAATACATCTACAATTATTATCCCTGTACCTACTCATAAAAAAAATGAAATCAATGAAAACGTAGATTCCTAATTAGAGGTAGGAGGACAACCTGACTTTGGAGCAACCCCACCAAAGTGGATGCACAGGTTCTTACCTTTCGTCTTACCATCTTCTCCCCACCCTCAGATTATCCTCAAATCCAATCCAATACTTCATCAAACGAAGAAAAAAAAATATGCTACCTGTTACCGTTTACAACTCCCCGACAATGATGCCAAAATGTTGGTGTGTAAATATGTTCATTGTATATCTCACACTCATTTAAATTTCAATCCGGGATTCATAATCGAAAGATTCATTACACCATATGTGCCAAGAACAAGTAACCTATCTAAGTCTATTGCATATAGGAAATAATTAATAACATAAAAATTCCATTTCTAAGATCTCTAAATACTTCAAAATATCCTTTGAACCTAAAAGAGAAAACTGATAACAAAACTTAGACAAACAGTCAATCAAAGAGATGTTGTACCAGAGAAACAAGTATGTTCATTTTTGGCACTTCTATTGAAAAGATGAACTTTAAGAAGCTTGTCTCCTGTAGTAAATAAAACAATCAACTCCAACCATTCTTGAAACAAAAACCAACTTCAACTTCATGTAATTCAATCAAACCGACACAAGGGGAATTCAGTATAACTAAAAGACTTTATTACAACACATGAAGATGAAAGATAAAGTCTCCTGGTCCCTGTTGGTCCCCGGTTTTGACCATGCTCTTTGCCTATATTATATACCACAGACCTCCATTTATATGCCGGTACCACCCTTTTGACCTCATTTTGACGTACTTAACATCTCCCTACCGTTCAAAGGGGTCATCTAAGGTATCTTTGAATTTCAAGCTATTTTTATGCACTTTAATGCTTTAAATTGATAATACGACTAATATCGCTTGGGTTAGGTACCACTGCTATTTTTGGAACAGGATGTCGGTACCAGGTACCAACTCACACCCGTGGAGGTACCAATGGAGCCGTTCGAGATCTGTGCAGTATGGTATGCGTTATGGTTCGAGTGAGAGATACACAGGCCAGCTGGGTCATCACCACAGAGTGCTCGAAGACGCAATGATAAACCTGGACTGATTATTCTTCATCATTCACACTTCGTGACACTACGTGTCACGAAGATGTGAAATACGTTTTTACTTGATTCCATGACTATTCTCGGATCAGGGATCCGTTTGTTTTATACATATTTGTTTTTTGACTGTTATGAACAATAAGACTGCTATAAAAACCCGGGATCACTCCTGAGAACGGGTTACTACAGTTACTACTGTTACTACGGTTACTACTATTACTATTGCTATTGTTTCTATTGCTATCGTTATTGTTGTTGGATTATGTGATGCCGTGAACCTATGTTTTGAATACAGATTGTTGTGCGTTATGATATTCGACTGATATACAATTTGAAGCATTCTCTTTTGAGTTAATGGATCATACAATGTTTGCATAGAATGTTTTAGTCGGCTCTGGT
>ML806952.1:212043-243207 GCA_009831015.1 Picea engelmannii | reverse complement strand
TAATTGTAACTGACCAAAGTCTCCTTGTTGTGGAACAGCTTTCGATTACTATTGGTATAATGCTGGCGTATTTATTTGGGTTGTTTGTTTCATGGAGGTTTCTGGCAATTATAGGTACGTAATCAGTAAGACGGGTTTACAACGATACAAAATTTATTGTCTTTTTTTCTGAAAATATTAAAATCAACTGTTCTTGGGTGGTAATACAGGAGTAGTTCCCAGTGTTCTGTTGATTATTGGTCTCTCCGTTATCCCGGAATCTCCAAGATGGCTGGTGAGCTTTTGTAAAGCTTAAATTCTTGTAATAAATGGTATGAACTACATAAGCTAGAGAAATTCATGTGCCATGTTTTGTAAAAGGAAAATCTTTTCTAACATATTTTCATGCTGGGAGCAGGCTAAAATAGGCAAGGAAACAGATTTTGAAGCTTCATTACGGACTCTTCGTGGCCCTGATACTGATATTTCAGTTGAAGAAGCTGAAATTAAGGTACAGAGCCTTTAGTTTTTTAGCATTGGCATCCTTTGGTTTCTTTCTCCTTGTAATCTGACTGTGTATTGATGCTCATTTGGGAATTATGTTTCCTTGTTCTAATGCTGTTGCCATTTGTTTCCTCTGTTCAACCAATTTTCTGTATTTTTTGTGCCCTTGGTCAATATTACTATGGAAATGTTACACTTGCGCTTTCAACACAATCCTAGCGAAGCCTTTTTGGTTTGATGATCTTTAGCTTCTTATTTATGTCATTTAAACTAAAAAGTTATGACTGCATCAAGCTTACATTGCAATAGGGGATTGGCAATTTATCTCTATAAAAAGGGGATATGCTTGCAACTAACACAAAGTCTTGCTTGATGACAGACTGCAGTGGAGGCAAATCAGCAGCAAAGCAGAATCAGAATATCTGACCTTATTGAGAGAAGATATGCACTCCCTCTGACTGTAAGTTTTGGGTTGCCCCATGGTAGCATAAAAACGAAGCATATTATATGCTTTTTTCTTGGTTTAACTACAAAAGTAAATTAGTATTCTACTTCTGTGAACAATGTGAATTTACGATTTTGGATTGATTTTAATTTTTGACCATTTCAAGGATTATTTTTTGCAGATTGGCATTGGTTTGCTTTTACTGCAGCAGTTGAGTGGAATCAATGCTATTATGTTCTATGGAACCTACATTTTCAAATCTGCTGGTGAGTGCTCACTGCTATCTAGCTAGCTTACTTTTCTATTATAGACCAATCAGTCAGATGACCTTAATTTTACCTTTTGTGGTTTGGACTATTAATTTCAAGGCCTAATATTTGCAATTTGGAGGTTCGAAAAAATATCTCAAAAGGGTTGTCAATGCAAACTGAAGATGTACCCCAATCAATGCAAAATAATGTTAGTATATTGGAGAAAATCACCAACTTTTCTCATAAAACTGATAACCGTCTTAAGAGATTGAAATTTTCTTAACAATCTTACACAATTTCATGTTTGGAAATTTAGGATAACATATCCGCTGAGATTTCTGCATGTGAAAACAGCTCCTTTTAAATTATCGTTGCCATCTATGGAAGTTCAGATGAATTTTTCAATATTATGGTGTTTAATAAGGTTTGCAGCTTTGAGATATGTATTTATAGAGAGGAGAAAATACATGGAAAAGAAATCCCCTGTTCCAATGGGTAATGATTTCAACATTTGTCTTAAATCTCGCAGGAGTTTCATCGAGCAAAGTTGCAACTCTTGGACTTGGTGCTATTCAGGTGCTCTTGTTTACTGATTTGTTACTTCATGATTTCAAATATAATTCTTTCAGTTACTCATCAACGTTTTTGTGATAAGCCTTTAGGTTTTAACTTGATGGCTGTTACACAGGTTGTCATGACTGCTTTCACTGCATGGTTGATGGACAAAGCTGGAAGACGTCTCCTCCTCATGGTAAGTTATCTGCTGTTTCCAAGCATGTATTTCTTTGGCCACCACGACATTTTTTGTACGAGTGACTTTCAGTCATAGTAATTCACATGATATTGTTTCAATTCTACAGATCTCATCTGGGGGAATGGCTATCTGCCTTTTTCTTGTTGGTCTTGCATTCTTCTTGGAGGTAATCTCTGTCAAATATTTTTTAAGCGGTACTATTCCTTTTGATTTTTGTTTGTGGGAGACAAATTTAAAGGTATATTTTGAATATTGAGATCAAAGAGCAGAAGGAATGAAGCTTGAGGCTGAAATTTAATCATGCGAGTCTTGTGAAAGTACCTTTGGGTATCGGAAGCTTAGAATGTTTTTTCTTGTAACAATGTACCTTGCAGAACCATGTTCCGGGAGCTTCTCATGAAACAGCCTACAGTATTTTGGCCTTAACTGGTGTATTGGTAAGATTGGTTTTATGTCAGCAAACAGTGTCATGTTTCCATTATGCAAATGTCTACATAGGCGTTGACTAAAAGGCCTGTTTTCTTGCAGGTTTACATAGTTGCCTTTTCTCTTGGTATAGGAGCCATTCCATGGATAATTATGTCAGAGGTAATTTTGCCCCTGTCAATTCAACCGAAATGTGTTTCTGGAGATCTCAGGTCGTGAGATGTTATGAAATTCTCTAAACACTAGGAATATCTCTTACATGATAAGACTTGCAGCTAATTCTTTGCCTCCTTCACTGCAGATCCTTCCTGTTAATGTAAAGGATGTTGGCGGTAGTATTGCAACTTTGATAAACTGGTTGTCATCTTTTGCGGTGACCATGACAGTCAATTTACTTCTAGAGTGGAGCACTTCAGGTAAATTCATTACATTCAATGTTTCAGGTCTACTGCAGACTTTTGGGTTTCTGTATCTCGCTGTGTTTTTGTAGGGTATTATGATAGACTAGTTAATTGGATCTCTCTCACACACATATACGAATCAACTAATATAATGATTACATTCTATACTCTTAAGATTTATTTTTGTGAGGATTTGTCAAAACTAACCATTTATGGTGAATAGCCCCAATTTTTTCTCTGAAACCAGTCTAAAAGATCTTGTGTATCTGGTTGCAGGGACTTTTTGGATTTATGCTCTTGTTGCTGCTTTTACAGTTCTATTTGTTGCACTATGGGTGCCTGAAACTAAAGGGAGAACCCTCGAGGAAATCCAATCATCATTTCAATAAACTTGACCTGGTTATATTACTACATTGAAGGCATCTTGATAGCTTGTTAACAGAAAGTTGGTGGATTCACTTTTGTATTCGTGATGCTTTATCAGACCATTTTTAAAATGAACTCGCAGGTAAACAAATGTAAGGTAAAATGGCGTGCCTGGGGCAGTGGTGATTATCTCCTCTCATCTCCAGCCTGTTATGTATTTTCAGAGAAATCTATGCATGCTCTGAATTATTACCATATAAGAAGTGCATGTGCGGAAATAATTGTTTTGTCAAAAGCTGCTTTTCAGATTAAACTGAGCTTCAACTCATCGTAATTCATGAGTTGGTTGTTATTTACATTGTAACAATATGCTGTCATAATTATTTTATGTCAACCCCTATTTTAGTTTGAGTTCATGCAATGGTTCATAATGTTGTCACTATTTAAGAGTTTTATGTGAAACCATGACAAAGAATTTGAGGAAAGTCTATATGTATATTGGTTGGAATGGAGTGAGTTAATAAGAATGGAGTGACTTAATAAGTTTACAAAGTCCTTTTTTTTTTTTTAATTATATAGTGATTCTAAATTTTTTGGTGCCTTGATTAATTCATTGTTTTGAAATTTGAATCATTTGGGTAGTTTTAAAATGGGCCAAATTCTTTATAAACAAAGTATCATGGTCACATTTTCTTAGCAATAAGAACTATAACTTTTGGCAAAATTCTCACTTGGAAAAGAATTTCCGTTGAAAGGGGTTGAGTTTGTCCACTTATTTACATACTCTGTGTTGAAAAATGAGAATTTGTTTTGGTAAATAAAAGAGAAATTTCATTAATATACATGAGGAATTACATACTTGATGTAATATCCTTGTTTCTCCAGCTTGTAATTAATCATTAATCATGATCACCATGCTATGGCATGAGAATAATGTAAATGTATTATTTAGATTGCCTATGATTGATTGTGGGGGTAAAGCCTTGAAGTACTGGCCATGATATCACTAGAGGAAAGAATGAGGAAACTGTGGAGAGGGTTCATTAGTTCAAATGATCCAAATTCCCTTTTCCTGAGATAATAAGCCTCATCCGAAACCCAAGGAGAGGAATAAGTTAATGAAGGAAGGACTGGTGGTTGGATAATCAACCACCCCTATGAATGAAAGCATGGTCTGACTGAAGAATGTCAGCCCAAAGTACCGCAGGGTCTGGCAGACCAAGCTGACTCGAGCTTCCTTCTGACAGAAGGAACATGATAGGTCGAGGACCATCCTGGGAAAAGATATACAAAAAATAGAGACAAGGAGAAGATAGATGGAGGAAGAGGCGTGCGTGTGAGGCTCCGCAGAGAGCAGGAGAGACACCAGACAAGAACGCATGCACAGAGGGGAACGCGTGACCTTGACATGCAGAAGAAAAGAGGAAGGCTGCGAGATTGATGTTGGGGAAGCATCTGAGAAACCTCCCAGGGATGTTGTGATAGAAAGAAGGTCTCTGAAAAATGGCATAGTTCCCTAGTGATATCATGGATCAACACGGGGGTGGCCAGAGTGCTAAGAATGAATTCTTTTAAGCCTATGGTTGGGTGAAAAGGCGAACACTGATCCAGTTGGCTATTTGTGGCCACTCACCTATTCCAACTGGCTCCTCTTGTCCGCTTTTAGTTCAACATGTTCTTCTGTACTTCTTTGTAATTGTGGGTTCTACACTTCTGGGGCTATCTGAAGCCCTACACGTATTCCAAGTGAATATTGGTGGCCTCTCACCTAATCCAATTGGATTATTTTGTATGTTTTCATGTCAGAACATCTTGTTGTACTTCCAGGGCTGTTTTGGAGGCCTAAACAGTGTTTTTTTGGCTCGCCACGGTCAAACTGTAGATGGAGTTAGAGTTTGACGATGAAATGTGTAGTTCTTTGAAAGACCTTTCCAACGGGCTATCACACGCCTAAAATGGAGGTCGTATGCAAAAGTTACGACCCCAAGAAGTTGAGGTACCAATTTACCCATAGGGGCCCACATGACTTTTGATGTTTCACCTCCTAGTGTTAGGTTTTTGATGTTTAGGGTTTTAGCATTCATGAGTAATATCAAAAAGGCCTCTAGAGCCTCATTGTAATTCATTTTTCTCAGATGGATGCGCGTAGCAGCCACATCTCTTCTTAGAGATAACTACCACCATTCGAGCAAGTGTTTCAGTTCTGCAGTTTTACAGTTTCAGCCTATTTCAATATTCAATAGAAGATATTGTTCACTGGATATCTGTGTTATTCTTCATATCTCCGTGTTTATTGTATTCAGTCTGTTAATCAGTTCGTTCCGCTCCTAAATCCGGATCAGTGGTATCAGAGCGCTTTGCTCTTCATTTTTTTTTTTCGTGCATGTCCCCAACAAGATCTGGGTACAAGAATTTGGGAATCGAACCAATCGAGCCATTGCAAGATCGGACGTGTCGAGCCCAACAAAAACCCATGGGGGATGAAAACAAAGATGATGGAGTAGGAGATCTTATTAAAATGTTGCTCGAGGAAGCTCTCGCGCGACAAAGGAACGAAATGATGGACAACTTCGCGCAGATTCTTCGACGACTTCCCACAGGAGAAGCATCTTCATCAAGAGGCCATGCAACCCCCTTCAAGGTACATGTAAATTTTGATATTCCATTATTTGAAGGATTGATAGATGCAGATGCTGTAGATAAATGGTTGAATCTGCTCGAAGGGTATTTTTCGGTACATAATTTTTTTGATAGGGAAAATGTCACTTTTACACTCCTCAAGGCCATTCCCCATGTTAAAGGCTGGTGGGATACTTACTCTGAGCAAAGGGTCGTAGATGAATCTGCAATTTTTGTGGTGGCCCCTACATGGGATTCCTTCCGAGACGCCATTAAATAATAATACTACCCTGTTGGAAGCTATGAGGACCAATACACTAGATGGAACACCCTATGTACGTCAAGAAAGGGACCAGGCAGCACCAGATTTCACCAATATTTCCCATACCTCGTGAACCAAATTGGGTATCAAAGACTCTGAGCATCATCTGGTGCTCAAATATCGTAGTTGTTTGCATAGATACATTCAAACAGAAATAGAGTTTCTGGACATCGCTTCATTAGGCACAGATTATAGATACGTTGTCAAAATCGAGCAGAAATTTAAGCAGAAAAGGAGAGAATTTGGATTTGCAAACCCCTCACAACCAATGCAGGGAAAAGACGGCCCCAACCCACACAACAAGGAACCAATTCGAGATGGTCGCCCTCAAGACAGCCAGTCCAAGCCGCAATACAAGAAGGGCAATGGGAAGACGAAGAAGGACACGGGAAAATGGTGTGAGTACCATAAAATCCCTTAGCACAACACCAAAGAATGTTGCTCCAAGTAGTCACTCATGGCCGAACTGAAGGCTTCTGAGTCAGAGGCCAATTCTGATTCTGAATCAAATCTTGAAGGAGGGAAGCGGATTATCAATGCCGAACCTAGTGCCACTATCGCTACCACCAAAGTCCGACCACACGAGCCAAAAGAACCAGAGGAAGGGGAACGCCTCTTTCACTCGCAGGTGTGGGTAAAGGGGGATCCACTTCATTTCAAAAAAGAGGATCACTGTGTGTATTTTAAATTAATTGGTGATAATTTGATTTATTTGGTCTTGTATGTGGATGACATGTTGCTGATAGGGAAAAACAAGGAGATTATCTAGGATGTGAAAACCCAGTTTCCCTCTAAATTTGACATGAAGGATCTTGGTGCTGTAAATTTCATTTTGGTCATGGAAATTAAAAGAGATCATAAAAATAGGAAACTCTGGTTAAATCAGAGAAAATATGTGGAAACAATAATGTAGAGGTTTAACATGCAAGAATGTAAACTGGTCAAGGTCCCTATTCATGTTGGTGTAAAGTTATATGCAGATCAATGTCCCAAGACATAGGAAGAGGAGGAGGACATGTCTCATGTTCCATATGCAAGTACAATTGGAAGTTTGATGTATGCAATGGTTTGTACTAGACCGAACATTGCACATGCAGTGGGATTTTTAAGCAGGTATATGTCAAAACCAATGAAGGAGCATTGGACAACAGTAAAAAGAGTTTTTAGGTATTTGTGTAGCACTGCTAGCTATGGATTGTGCTACCAAGGAAGACCATGATTGGACAAAGTGTTGGACATACATGGATTTTTGGATGCATATTGGGTTGGATATCTAGATCATAGGATATCTACAAGCGGGTATGTGTTTAACCTGTTTGGAGGAGAAATTAGTTGGATGAGCAAATGACAGTCTGTAGTGGCACTTTCAACTACAAAAGTTGAATACATGGAAGCCACTCATGCAAGCAAGGAAGCAATATGGTTACAAAGATTGTGTTCAGGTATTTGGTTGGTATAGAAAGCTGTAAGGATAGATTATGATAGTCATAGTGCAATTTTTTTGGTGAAAAACCTGACTTATCATTCAAAGACAAAGCATATTGATTTTCAATATCACTTTGTGAGAGACATGGTTGAAGAAAACAAAGTGTTGCTGATGAAGGTGGACACTTTGAAGAATGTTACAGATTCATTAACAAAATCTATGAGCACTGGGAAGTTCTCTTGGTGTAGAGGATCTATGGGCATTGTTTCCCTAGGTTGTTGACTATGTAACCCTCTAACCCCCCTGTATGCAAAGAAAACAACAAGTGGGAGAATGTTGGGTATGCGTTTATATACTTTTCACGACTAGTTTTAGGGTATGCTACGTTGCGACGAGCGTGCAGGGGGATTTGAAAGTAGTGCCCTCGAGAATATTTTTTTTCCTCAAGAAACGTGTCACCTTTTTGCCTCGTTTTTCATGTCGCCTCAATTTTCATGTCAATTGTTGGGCGGTTTTTCGGCACATAGTTTTTTCTGATGGTTTTCTATTTTCGGTTAAGGAATTAGGGTTGTTGACTAATCTAGTTCATTGGTTTAAGGATTTGGATGTCGTTGTCTCCTATATGTATATTGTGTTGGAAATATTGAGAGGGGGGGGGTGAATCAATATTACCTCTTTTTAAACAATTAGTAATTAGTTTGTTATTTTATTAATCACCGCAAAGATCAACGATGGACTTGTATATAAAATCAATTATATAAATATAATTAACAAGAATTTACAAGTTTTTATAGAGAATAATCTGAGATAGTGAAGGACACCAATCCTTTTTAGAGCACCAAATCTAGGAGACATGAATCCCCATCTTCAAGGCACCAACCCTAGGAAGCACCAACTCCCTTGTCTTTAGGGCACCAACCCTAGGAAGCACTAACTCTCTTGTCTTTAGGGAACCAACCCTAGGAAGCACCAACTCCCTTTTATTCACATTTTACTCAGTAAAGAATGTGAATCCTTCCTTGCTCCTCCCTTCCACCCTCACTCCCTCACTGCGTAAGTATCATCGGTTCTTCTTATTTGGACTCTACTTCTACTTTTGTTCTTTGATTTGGACTGCAGATACACTTCTTTTTCGCCGTTCTTTCTTGCTTATATGGTCTTCCAACTGGTGTGAGGATTGAAGCATTGTGTCCCTTTGTTTGGACTAGTGCAATTCTTCATTTAAATTAACAATAATACCGTTTATTTTTCCTCCATTATTATTCATACATTATCGTGAAAGATTTTCAATTTAGTGAGAGGGATTTTCATAAATCAATCACATATATGGATCAATTTCTTTTAAATCGATCCCATGCCTCTTTATTTCATTCTCAATTTAAATTAATCAGATCTAAGATTTTTGATTAGCTTTTTAATGCATTGAAAGTATTGGATTACTTAAGATAAATTAGGACAAAGTCCGGATCCATCCTGGTTCAACATTCCTTCTTGACCAAGATAAAATTCTTACTGTGTGTGTTAAATTTCACACACAAGCACTTCGGGACCTCTATTCCATACGACCACAGGTGATGGCTAGGCGTTAAGCCAAACATGTCCTTAATCACTTATCAAGATCAACAGTCGCATTTTGATTTGGAAGTTGAGATGGAAGTCAATCATTTACTCCGGAACTTCGGAGATTCGAGGCTCCAGGATATTCTAACTCTGAGGTAGTTCAATCTCTTCGAAGATTTACCTACCGAATAAGTCATAACATGACAAGGACCGCTTGTTGTCGGTTAATATCTCATGCTTACTCTAACCTTCCATTACGCTTGATCTAACGATCATGAGAGAATTTGGAGGATCTTAGATCAATGACCAACATTAGTTCGCGACTTCGCCCTTTGGTGCTTCGAGCATTTTTCTAGTAGGAGAAGCTGAACATCCCCAGAGGTTGTAGTCCCAGAGTGATGTGGTATGCTGACGTGGACTCTTAATGTGTGTGCCATGTGTCGCCCTGATTTGTGATTTTTACAATCCTTATTGCCACATTGACCTTGACACTTGTCACCATTTGATTGGGCCATGTGTCATATTATTCTTTTGCCACATGTCTTACTTCGTGACTTCAGTACTTCATGGCTTCAAGAGTTTTGGAATTTTTGTATTATCCTTCAATTATTTTTGAAGTCTTGAATAGATCTATCACCGTAGATTCTCAACTGTCTTGATCCTATGGCCTTCATTTATTTCGGAACTCCAGGGTTCGGGAGTTCTTGGTTTATTTGATCTGTCTATCGCTGGAGTAGGTCAAGGCTGGATTTGAACAACTTCTTCCTTGGCGTGCTCCAAATAGATCAACAGTTCACGAAATTTCCTGATCCGACGGTCGATGGGAGTTCGTGACTCTGGAGCTTCGATGTTTGGGTAAAATTACATTTTCTAGTCTCCTTTTTGTTAGAGTGGTCAGCACCAAAGTCGACCACTTGATCCAACGACTCTTGTTTCTCCCGAGGAGATCTTAGATCAACGACCTGCATGAGTTATTTTAATCCGAGACTCCAGGATATTGTGGCTTACACTATCCTTCCACTAAACTCGAACGGATGGTTGAGAATTCATTCAAAGTCCCTCCTTGATCTAACATTTGGCAAGATCATCCGAAGCTCCTGCTTCATATCTAACAATTGATATTTAATCCTTCCCAACCTCTGACTTCACCTCGATCTAACGATCGTGGATTGTTCCAAAATAAGAATGAACGACTCCTATGAGTCATCTCTTATGAGCTTCGATTAATTATCTTCCTTCTAATCTTTGGGATTTAATGGATTCTTTTGCACCATGTTGACATCAATGGCATTATCATACCACTGTGTCCAACATTCTCCCCCTTTGGCATTGATGACAACCTTTTCTTTGAAATATTCCTGTTGCTTATCAGTTTCCTCCCCCTTTGACAACAATGATAGAGGGGATATTTCTTTTCTCCCTGATCCAAGTGGATATCGGTGGCCACCCACCTTTTCCAGCTGGCTCAAAACGACTTTCTGACAATTTTGGTAATTTACTATTTTTAGCAGTTTTTCAAGTCCTGAACTTCCAGAGCCGTTTTGAAGCCCTAAACGACGTTTTTTTGGGTATGTAGCAATCATAAAATATTATCATGAATTTTTTGTCAATAGTTGTAGTCCTCGAATAGATCTTTCCAACGGGCTATCGTAGCCTAAAACAAAGATCGTTTGCAAAAGTTATGGCCCCAAGAAGTTGATGTACTGACTTACCCAAACAGGGCCCACATGAATTTTGACACTTCATCTCCTAGGGTTAGGTTTTTAGATGTCTAGGGTTTTTGACACTCCTGTTTATTGTAAAAAATCCTTTAGAGCCTCATTGTAATCATCTTCTGGAAAATGAGTGTAGTCGTCACATCTCTTCTCAGAGATAAGCCACCACCATTCCAACAATCTTGTTTTCCGCTGCATTTTACAGTTTCAGCTTATTTCCTTATTGAATAGAAAACCAGTTTTACTGTATCTCTGTTATTCTGTGTTTAGAATATGTTAATAATATGTAGTCATTTCTTTCTTCTCATAAAATCTGGATCACTCTCCCTGTGGCAATGCTCCCCCTGACATTGTTCCCTTTTTCTTCTGCTACGATTTTTATGGTTTTAATGAGGTATGTGAATTACTCCCAATTTTTGTTGAAGGTTTTCAAAATTACTCCTGGGCAATGATTTTGTGAATATTTCTGCAATTTGTTCTTTGGATTCCACATACATTATTTTAACCGCCTTTTGGGTAACCTGATATCTTAGGAAATTGTATTTATTTGGAATGTGTTTGGTTTTAGAATTAATTACTGTATTTTTAGAGATACTTATGACACTAGTGTTATCACAATTAATATTAATATGATCATCATATCTAATTTGTAATTCTTCTAATGTTTGCTTCATCCAAAGAACTTGTGTGCAACTGGATGCAACAACAATGTATTATGCCTCTGTTGTGGAGAGTGATGTGGATGTTTGCTTCTTACTTATCCATGCTACTAGACACTTTCCTAAAAATAATTCTCCTCCACTAGTGCTTTTCCTATCATGTATACTATCGGCCCAATCTGCATCAGTGTATGCAGTTAGATTGAAGTCTTTATCTTTTGGATACCATAATCCAAGTTCTAAGGTACCTTTAAGATATCTGGATATTCTTTTTACTGCTTTTAAGTGAGTTTTTTTAGGTGCAGATTGAAATATCCCTACAAGTCCTACAACCTGCATGATGCCAGTGCTTGTTGCTGTTGAATAGAGCATACTTCCAACCATTGATCTGTACATTGTTTGGTCTACTTTTGGTGAGTCATCTTATAGACTTAGTTTACATCTAGTGACTATGGGAGTACTCATAGGTTTACTGTGTTCCATTTGGAATTTCTTTAGCATTTCCTTGATATATTTGTCTTGGGAAACAAATATTCCCTTTTCTGTTTGAGTTACTTGTAAACCTAAGAAGAAGGATAGTTCTCCCAACATAGACATTTCAAATTCTTCTTGCATTTCGGTTGCAAACTTTCTTCTTAGTATAGTAAGATTACTTCCAAATATGATGTCATCTACATATACCACCATGGAAATCATATTTGGATTCTCAATTTTGATGTATAAGTTGTTGTCAATATTCCCTTTCTTATATCCTTGTTTCTGTGGTATTGATCAAGCCTTGAGAACCATGTTCTGGGGGCTTGTTTAAGACCATACATGGACTTTTTTAGTTTGCACACATAGTCTTGATTTTCTGTTAACATAAATCCATCTGGTTGGTCAACATAGACTTCTTCTTCTAGTGTTCCATTAAGGAATGTTGACTTGATATCCATCTGATAGATTTTGAAATTTCTGAAGCATGCAAATGCTAGGAACATTCTGATGGATTCAAGTCTTTCTACTGGAGCAAAGGTCTCTTCAAAATCAATACCTTCCACTTGGGAATATCCTTTGAAAACTAGTCTTGCTTTGTTCTTTATAATCTCCCCATTTTCATTTAGTTTGTTCTTGAAGATCCGCTTGGTTCCCACCACATTCTTGTCCTTGGGTTTTGGAACTAGTTCCCAAGTCTGGTTCTTCTCTATTTGGTCTAGTTCTTCATTCATTGATTTTATCCAATCTTTACTTTTGTTGGCTTCTTTAAACGACTTAGGTTCTATCAGGGATAACATTGCTTGTTTTGAGTCAAATGTGAGTCTCCTTCTTGTTTCTACTCCTGCATTTTTATTTCAAATAATCCGACTTCCAGGATAATTCTTTTGAACTCTTTTTGATGGAGCTTTAGGCAAGAGAATTTCTTCATTGTCTTCTTCATCAGTATATGGTTCATTTTCCCGTGTTTCATTATCATCATCTTTTTGCTAAGATTCTACATCATCATCATCTTGTTGAGAAATTTTATCAATTTTTGATATGACTTGGGATATGCTCCTTTTTAGATCATCTATCTTTACATTGGCACTTTCCACTATCTTTAGTAGTCTAAGATTATAACATATGTATTCTTTCTTATTAGGTGAATACCCTAAAAATATCCCTTCATCGGATCTTGGATCAAAATTTCCTAAATTATTTTCATCATTCTTAATGTAACATTTACTTCCAAAACTTCTAAAGTGTTTTATAGAGGCTGACCTGCCAAACCATAGTTCAAAAGGAGTTTTTTCATGGTTGGGTCTCAACTGAGCTCGATTAAGTATGTGAAATTTTGCATAGATTCCATATCTCCATAATTTGTCTGGAATCTTGGCTTCATTTAGCATGGTTCTTGTAGCTTCTTGAACTATTATGTTTTTCCTTTCTACTACTCCATTATGTTGAGGAGTCTTGGGAGATAAAAAATGTCTTTTGATACCATGTTTTTCACAGAATTGAATGAACTCTTTAAAGGTGAATTATCCTCCATTTTCTGATCTCAGACATTTAATTTTAATATCAGTTTCATTCTCTACAAGGGATTTGTATGTTTTAAACTTCTCAAAGGCTTCTGATTTTTCTTTTAGAAAGTATATCCAAGTCAATCTAGTGTAATCATCAACAATCAACATAAAATAATGTTCACTGTAAGTACTTTTAGTTCTGGTAGGCCCATGCAGATCTATGTGAATAAGTTCTAAAGGTTTTGTTTTGGAATGCTCTTTTGTTTTGAACCTAACTCTTGTTTGCTTCCCTATTTGACAATGTTTACAAATAGAATATGAAGGCTTAATAACTTTTGGTAGATCCCTTACTGCTTCCTTCTCATTGGATTTGATCAATTTTTGAAATCTTAAATGTTCCAACCATATATGCCATAGCCAACTTTCATCTACTTGGATTAAGCAACATTTTTCTCCTTCATCTATATTAAGGATGTACACATTATTAGATGTTCTTGGTGCGACTGTTAATAGCTTTCCAATGTCCTTTTTTCTGATCTCACATTTCTAAGAATCAACGGTGAGTATGTGACCCTGATCACATGTCTAACTTACACTTAGGATATTAGGTTTGATATTTTATACCTAAAGTACATATTTTGCTTTGGTTTTGTTATTTCCTAAACTAACAGTGCCTTTTCCAAGTATTTTGGCTAACATATTATCTCCAAGGGTTACTTTTCCTTTTCCTTTCTTGTTTAACTTGAGAGATTTTCTTTGATCTCTAGTCATGTGTTTGGAACAACCACTGTCTATATACCACTGACATCCTTGGTTTCTTGCATATAGTACTACATTGCAATCTGCTTGTTTTTTCCTCCATACTTTGTGATAATTGGGAATATTAATCTTTTTGTCATATTTTGACAATCTATATTCACTAGATTTATGACCATAGTTGTTGCATTTGTAACATTCAATATTGTAGTCTTGTAAGGGAGATAAGGAGTTATAATTTATTCTTTCTGCATTATCCTTATTATTTTTATATCTTTGGACATTTCTTGGTTTGTACTTTTTATAAGCTTTACAGTGTATTTTTTATGTCCAAATTTTTTGCAGGAATAGAAATAACTAAGAAAGATATATTGATTTGTATTAGAGGGATTCCTTCTAATGATTCTATTCTTCTGGTGATCTTCTTCTTTTGTAGGAAGTGCAGATTTTTGTTCATTTGGGATGGTTTTAAATGGTGTTGTTCTTGTCTTGTTTTATTTTCTTCTTATGAGTTTTTTAAGAACATCTGCATAGCTGATTTTGTCATTTTCTTATTTTGTAGAGGGATCATATCCTAGTCCTGCTTTATTATTTGATGATATTAGATAGCTAATAATGTTATTTAGGATTTTTGATCTTTTTCCAAACTTAGACTGAATATCTTCCTTTTCTAATTTCCCTTATAGTTAAACTATTTCATCCTCCAATACCTTACACATTTGTTGTTTTTAATTGAGTTCTTTATTCAATATTTCTTCTTTTCTTTTAGTTTCTTGAAGTTGAGTTTTTAACTTAATAATCAATTGTTCTGACTCACTAAGGGTTTTAGAAACTTCATTTTCTCTTGATTTAGTAGTTTCTTCAATCTCTAGAAGTTGTTCCCTTAGTAGCTTGTTTTGCTTTTTATATTTTATTAGTTCTTCAATTGGATGAATGAATTATTCCTCGTGGTTCACTTCTTATTCATGTTCTGAATGATTATCATATTGAGTTTTTATTCCCATAAATAGAAGCTTTGGATCCTCTTCTTCACTTTCTTCAGATGAACTACTATATTATTGGGTAAATAACGTTTTCTCCTTCTTGTAGAACTTCTTCTTATCTTTGGAATTGCTTTTCTTCTGATTTTTGAAGATTCTGTCACCATCACTTTCCTCTTTCTTAGGATAGGGACATTTATTGGAAAAGTGTCCAATTTTTCCATAGTTGAAACATATTATAGGAATATTTCCTTGGTATTTCCCAGTCCCTTTCTTGAGTTTTTTCATGAAGTTGACAATTTCTTCACCAGAGATATCTGATAACTCGTCATTGGACTTTTGCTCGTGCTTCATCTTTGTTTTATATTCTTTAAATGTTGTTTCTCCTTTTTATGGTTTTTCGTTCCCTGTTCTCATCTCATATGTTGTAAAATTTCCATGAAGCTGATCTACTATGATTTTTTCACGTTCTGGACTATCTTCAATTGTGGCAATCTTGGGATCATATCTCATAGGTAATGACCTTAATATATTTTGTATAATAGGCTTATCAATAAGTTCTTCTCTTGATTCTCTAATTTAATTAACTACCTCATCCACCCTATGAAAGTATTCAACAATGTTCTCTTCTTCTTCCATTTTCAAAATTTCAAACTGAGCTCTATAGGTTTGTAGTTTGGCTTCCTTGGCTTTGATATTTCTTTCATATACAACCTCCAATTTGTCCCAGATTTCCTTAGATGACTTACAATGCATTACCTTGACACATATGGAATTTTTCAATCCTCCTAGAATGACATTAACAACTCTTGAGTTGTCATTGCAAATCTTCTTTCGTACAATATCTATGGGTGGAGTAGATGGTGCAGTGTAACCATCTAAWTTTTTTTGTCAAACATCAAAACCAAGAGCCAACATGTATCTTTTCATCCTTATTTTCTAGAGAGCATAACCACCTCCTATTGGAGTTACTTCACACACACCTAAGATTTATTTTTYCTAAGGTTTTTCCTTGTTTATTAGTCATTATCCAGTCTCCTATATTTTAGGAAGAATATTCCTCTAGGGAGAATATTCTCTTCAGTTTTCACTTCAGTTTGACTAGTTGAGTGGAGTCTAGATGCTACATTGGTTTTGTCACCATGCAATATTGGGATCATCACCAGCTAATGCGCATTAGAATTGGTATCATCACCAGACTAGTGCATTACCCATGATTAAATGATCTCATCCTCAGTTCACTCTGTTTCAATCAGTTAACTGAAGACTGGTAGACTAGTTAACTCAACTAGGTGGTAGTTCACTCTCGTAACTGCATGAGAGACTAGACTAGGTGGCAGTTTACTCCCGTAACTGTTGGTGTGTGTCTAGATCACTCTAGACCACCACTATGGCGCATTGGATTCTCCTCCATTGCACATTGGTTGAGTTATACAGAGTATATCATGTGTAAATTATTCATTATTCATTACGGTTAATGAGAATTCTTCTATTCTTTCTCTCTTGCTTATTCTTTCTCAATTTCTCTCTACAAATGTGTGCGGTATTTTCTAGCTAGATATACTCTATGTAGGTTCAAAAAATTTACATGGTATCAGAGTTGATGGATTGCTAAGAAAAATCTACACTAAATTAATTTTGTAGGTACCAAAGATTGAAGACAATGGAAAAATGGAATTCCCAAAAGAATTCATTCTTACACCTTACAATTACTTTGAATGGAAGGAGAGAATAATTATGCATCTCCAAACCATAGGATTGTACAGGTTAACCTTGAATGCAGAGATAGAACCGACATCAACCATAGAAAAATCCAAGTATCTAAATAGAATGGATGGAGCATTCAAAACAATTTGCAGTCTCATCTCTCTTGATCTCCTTTTTCACACATCTTCCTGTAAAACCCCCAATGAAGCTTGGATCACTTTGGAAGGGATCTTTGGAAAATAGGATGAGATGAGGGGACACATGCTCAAGGTGGAATTTCTCACATTGGACCCAAAAAGATTCGACAATATCCAAGATTTATTTACAAAATTCAAGGATTTACTATCACAACTCAAAACTTGCAGGGTTGATAAATCTAAGGAGGAGAAAAAAATGGTTCTCACTATTCTCTACAAACTTGGTCCTGAATTATCCGTGTTTGTATCCAAATTCTATTTAGTCAAATTAACCCTTGGAGCCACCTGGAAGATGCCTTCTCTTGAGGAATTTATCGAATCCCTAACATAAGAGCAAACCAAGCTCATCAACATGGGAAAAATAAAAGGCCCAAAGGTGCATGTACTTACTGTGCAAGATGGCAGCCATCAATATCATAAATCTAAAGATAAAGACAAAAATAAAGCTCATGCAAATCCAAAGAAGGAAGGGTACTCAAAACCCTTCACCGATGCCTCCGGATGCAAAGGTGGAAAGGGAAGAAAAGGGGAGAAATGCACATAATTCCATAAAGGATTCCATCCAGAATAAACATGCATGCAGAAACAAATATATATAATGACTCAAATACTTCAAAAAAATAACCTTGGAGATCATATCCCCAAGGGTGCCAAGAAGAAGAAGCCAGAAGATCAGAATCCCAAGAAAGACAATTCTAGCCATGCCTTGATTGCCATCAACTTCTCTCCCGATGCTTGGATCGTAGATTCAGGAGAATCAAATCACATAGATTCCACAAAAGTAGTCTATTCTTCATTGGATGCATGCAAAGGTCCTCCTATTCTGATGGGGGACAACTCTCCAGCCGAGGTCATCGACAAAGGAATGATTGAACTCACCAATCGAAGCTTCGAGAATGTGCTTCACATTCCCAAACTTTATGTAGATCTTATCTCTGTGTATCAGATGATGAATTCCAACACCGGAAAGAAATTCATATTCACACCTAATGCAATGGACATATATGACATGCAAACCAATTCTAGGGTTGCTACCGGTGAGGTAAATCATCAATCTAGATTGTATACATTTTCTAAATTTATTGAACCAGATTCTTCTTTACTGCTTACCCATGCTGATGAAAGTAGTAGGATATGGAACGAAAGGTTCTTGCATTTGAATTTTAGATATATGCAACAACTTAGCAAGAAAATATTGGTTGATGGTCTACAATCCATTTCTCCAAAGTTATCTGTGAGGGATGTGTTCTTGGAATACACCCTCAAGAGAAATTCGACAAAGGAAAGACTCAGAGAGCGCCCTCTCCTTTAGATATGATCCATAGTGACCTCATGGGTACTTTTCCGCATCCATCTATCAACAAAACGAGGTTTGTTCTCACTTTTGTTGATGATTTCTCACGTTTCACATGGATTTACTTTCTTAGGAAAAAATCCGAGGTCTTTCAACACCTCAGAGATTTCAAAGCCCTAGTTGAGACACAGTCAAGAAAGAAAATAAAAGTCCTCCAAACTGATAACAGGGGAGAGTATTTCAATCATGAGATCTATAATATTTTTCACGAGGCAGAGATTCATTTGCAACACACAATTCTATGTACTCCGCAACAAAACATAGTTGCTGAGTGGAAAAACACATCTCTAAAAGAGATGGAATATTGCATGCTACATGCAAAGTCACTATCGCAGATACTATGGGCCGAAGCACTTAATTGTGCAACCTACATCCAAAATATATCTCCCCATAGATCTATCAATGATAAGACCCCCTACGAGGCTTGGCGCAAACTCAAACTATAAGTGACCCACTTTCTTTTTTTGGTTCACGTGCATGGGCCCAGATTCCCTCTGAAAAGAGGAAGGCACTTGATCCACATAGAACATAGTGTATCTTTGTTGGATACCTTGATGGTGTGAAGGGATATAGAATTATTGATCTTTCCTTAGATCGACTCATCATTGAGTGAAGTGTCCAATTCGAGGAAAGTGTCTTGCATGTACCTCAACAACTGCATGCAGACACCTTCATTATTCCATTTGTCCGAGATGATGAGCATGGACATGCCGACTCTTATTTAGAAGAGATTTCTGATTCACATGATTCAGATGATCCAGATACAGAGTCAGTAGAGTTAGATGCAGAGTCAGTGCATACAGATGCATATGCAGAGCCAGAGAAGACACCCAAGTGGGTGCATACTACTCTTCAGGATGTAGGGAATCTTATTTTTGATCTAGATGATACTAGGAGGAATCGATCTAATTTCGAGGAGCCTCCTATTGCACTCACTGCCACTAAACCATTTCCCTCGAGGCATCTTTTCTTGGTTCAATCTTCATATCCACAGTCTTATGGCGAGGCTACTGGAAATCTATTTTGGGAATCTGTTATCACATTAAGTTGCCTTGGGTCTTTAGCCCTTAGTTTTGATTTTTCTAAGCCTTTAGATTTTTTAATTTTTGTTTGTCTCTTAATTGCGTGATTTACTTAGATGACTTTGATAAATAAAGGTTTAAATCATGGCTCAAAATTTGATCCTCACATGAGCTTTTGGCCTAGGTTCATTTTTCATGACTTGTGTTTTGATCCCTTCCATGATTTGACACTAAGTTCCACTCATTCCACGACCATCTTGACTTGACATACCACCCTCCTCACTCATGCCTTCGTAGCCTTGCCTTGTTGTGCTTTGTCCCATGCTTATTGGTCAAATCATTTTTTGAAAAGGAGTGCTACCAACTCACCAAGAATTAACATAGCGCACTCCCTGTCTTTCATCTTTCACCATGATTATTGATTATTGCGCTGACGTCATCTCTTCCTTGTTTTCAACACCATGGTTAGTTAAAAATATGCCTTCGAGGATTCATCTTTATGAGCTTTGCTAACGGTTTTCAAATTTTGAAAATCTCAAATTACTATGCTGCACAAACTACCAGTTCAGACTAGTTGGCAACAACACTACCAGATATGATGCTGAGGTGGATTCGGAGGCCGAGTTTCTCATGATACTTTCCTAAGATTTCACTGAAAATTCGAGTTGTCTTTGTTCTCCAGGTATTCCATATTTTTTCCCCCTCTGCATATCAATTTCAAGGAGAAATTATCGCTCGGAGTTTTGGTAGCTATCATGCCTGCATAGCTAGAGATCTTTTCCTCACGCCATCCTATCGGTTTTCCCTCCACTCAAACCTGAATATACTATCACATTTTTATTGGCATTAATACATCTTCCCGCCATTGCTCTCGAGCTCTCAGTGTCCAAGCAAGTTTTATCTTATGTATGCGCAATGTGCTACCCAGAAACGCTATTGAAACAACGCTGTTGTTTCCCCTGCCTCCTCTATCTGTTGAGTTGGACTGATTTCGACCTATTTTTCAGAGATAATCACAAGGTATCCATTCATCATATTTTTTTCCTCAATTTTTTATATCTGTACACAATCAAGGGAGGGATTTTCACAAATAGTGTTTCCTAAGCTAGCAACCAGTATGAGTTAGGAAAAATTCCTGTAAAGGGGCAACCACTCTTCACTTGAAGTATGACTCTTTGATTCTCATGGTCATCACCACTCCATAGCTCTTAAGCTTTCATCCTAAACCATGGAGACTCCTTTGAATAAGAGATCACACAAGGGAGGTAATGTGGTTAGAACTAAGCCTGCAGACATGCATCTATTTGAGGCAGTGTCCATGGCTAGAGAAGTTTTTCGAAGGGTGGGCTGCCTCACTTTCTGCCAAAGTATGCAAAGGGGTCATCCTGAGGTGACAAGGCAGTTTGCCTTACATTTTGATGGCCTGAAGACCAAGGTAGGGGACCTATAATTTGATGTGTTTGAGACTTCTATTTCAGCCGCTACAGGGATCCCTATCACTGGGGAGAGTTGGTTTAAATCCACAGCCTTGGATGCAGCCTATGCCAAATACTTCCTTAAGCTTGAATATCAAACTGACAATATTAAGGGGTACCAAGAAATCATCTGGTTGTAGAATTTGATAAAATATTGAAGATCATTTAGAGGTACTTCACATGTGAAGGGAGGTTCAATACACTATACCAATACTATATAAGGCTTATGATGCATTTTACTGGAAAAATTGAAATGAACATTCCCTTCTATTTTCTAAGGAGCATAGGCAAGATGTCAGATAGGGTTCAATCCAAGTCAAATTCCGTGGATACTAGCATTTTTCATTCTGGGTTGATTAGAATGCTGGTTTCTGAAGAGCTGAGAAAGAAGAACATTTTATGGGAACACTTCATTACTGTTGCTCACATGAAATTGGACATAACAACTACTCCTCAGTCACAGATAAAAAGTCCTTTTCCATCCACCAATGCTTCTCCAACAGGTGCTAGCAAGAAAAGAAAGAGTAAATCTCATGTTCAATATCAAGAAGCCATCAAAGAGGTTGAAAGAACTGAGGAGGAGGCCTACCATTCTCCATAGAGAGACCTTTCACCCCCTCCTGCACCAGAGTTAGAAGAGGTCCCTTTCTCTACTAAAGCTACAAAAAATAAAGGGAGGAAGATACACTTCTCTTCATCTCCTTCAGCAACTAGCACCAAGATCAAAAGGCCTTTCACAAGGTAATCAACTCTTAAAGGGGATTTTGAAGAACATATCTTACCAAAGGTCTCCATTCTAAAGAAGAAGAAAGATAAGGGCAAAGGCATTGAGAATCCTGTTGAGATAGAAGAAGTAATCCCTGTGTAGTAGGAAGAGGAAGCCATAAAAAATCCCGTTGAGACTGTTCACATCACAACTCCACCTAGCAGCCAGACATTCAAAAGATTGATCAGGCAACTCAGGGATGCTAGGAAGGAGGTGGCTCATTTGAAAATAGAAGGCATGTATGATAGGGTTAAGATGAAATAACACATGGATGGATACAACCACACTCTTGATTTAGCAATATTTTCAACAAGAAGATCCCAACCTCTTCATAGGTAGCTCAAGAACCTCTATGGGAAAAACAAAGACTTTCAATCTTAGAACAAAAAGATCAAAGAAGAACTGCAACTATTCCAAGATGAATTGGCTCAAAGGAACTTGAATGTATTGGTCGAAGTTGCTATTGAAAAGGAGAAACCAAAATCCAAGGAGAGAATAGTTCTAGTGAAGAATCATGCTACTGCTAAAGGGAAGCATACTGTTGTGCCAAAGGGAAGTCCTCCTTCTACAAGAAGGAGTGTCAAGTTAATGAAGTAATTGGTAAAAGGTGAGCTCCATTTTTGAAGATGGCCCCTTTTTGCAAAGATAAGTAATCAAGGAAATACTACATCTGCCACCTATACAGGCTATATAGGCTTCTAATGCTTATTGTTCAGAGTTTTGGGTTTTTGCAAAGAATTAATCTCTTCAATAGTAGTAGTGCAGACATTCCGTAGCGCTATGGCGCCACAAAATTGTCTAGTTTTCATGTTCTATCAATCTTCTATCTATGGCATTGCTAAATACCTGAGAAGTGCTACCAAATCTGTCAACGTTGAAGTGATGTAGCTGCGAATTATGATGGTGATACCAAATTGCACTCAGACACACAGGTGGGCACTACCGAAATTCTAACAGAGAGTGAATTACACAGGCCTGCACTACCAAAATTTTGACAGATGTCGAATTCTGTGTAGAGGCACACATGGTTGGTGCTACCCATTTGAGATTCCTATTTCAGAGGTTGCACTATGAAATCATAGGAAATTTGGTAAAGGCGCTACAAAGGATCGCTACTCAGAGCGCTACCAAATGATGATACCAACAGGTACCAGGAATCAAGGGGGGTCAAATTAGCATCTTTATGAATGACTGATGATGTGGAGAATGGAAAAGATAACAACTGGAAGCATGATGACAGTTAAAAGCCCCTGAAAGACACTTGACATGCAAGGATTTGTGCATCAAAGGAAGATAAAGTCAGTTCAAATATTGGTTGGATCAGTGGCCAACATTTTCCCTTTTTTATAGCACAATTGTTAGTTTAAGTTGTTAGATGGAATAACTACTTGGAGATTTTCATGGGAAGAAGGCCAGCTCGCACCTCCAGCTGTTGCCCCCCATTTTCTTATAAATAGATAGTCTAAATGCTTTAGTAGGTTAAAATGGTTGATCTAGGCTCCCTTATGCTGTAATATTTTGATGAAGTTATTGTGAACTGGTTATGTACTTGATTTGAGACATCTTGGTTAATAGAAATCAACTTTCCTATTCCATCTTATTTGCCTCTGATGCTGAAGTATTCATGCTTGAATGATTCACATGGATTGTTGTGGTGATATTATGATGAATTTTTTATTATAATATTATTATGATGTTTCTTTAGTGTCCTTAAATTTTGAACTCAAGAATATATTGCGTTAGAGTTTTTTTTCCTTAGGTTGCTGGAAGACCTGATGTTTATAACAACCTCTACATTTTTCTCACCAAAGTCTTCCCTCTGTTCACCTTTACTCCCACTTACTGATTGAAGTTAGTCAAGACCTCGATTTCTCGTGCATGCTAGCCCATATTTCCGAGTTAGAACATTATCATCTTGAGTCTTATCCATTTGACCCCTTAATAACCCATTTACATTTACACATAACCTGATGGGTACTGGGCTTACCTTCCATGCAATCTGAGGGTGATTCCTAGTGCTAACATAATCCACCATGCAAAAGGAGTACAAATCCCTCCTTGAGAACCAGACTTGGGATCTAGTTCCCCTTCCTTATGGAAGGAAACTTGTCAGGTGCAGATGGGTCTACAGGACCAAGAGCGCAACAGATGGACAGATTAGCAGATACAAAGCCAAGCTTGTTGCCAAAGGATTTCAGGAGGTGCATGGAATTGAATATGAAGAGACCTTCACTCTAGTAACGAAGATGGATTCGATACGTTTAGCACTTTCCATTATGACGACCAAGGGATGGGAAATCAGATGGACGTGAAGAATTCATTTTTTCATGATGATCTCTCTGAGGAGATCTATATGGAGTAGCCCCAGGGATTTATGCAGGATTCATATTTGGTATTTCGACTGAAGAAATCTCTTTATGGCCTCATGCAGGCTCCGAGGGCATGGTATGCCAAGATGAAATCCTACCCGTTGTCACATAAATTTGTACGTTGTAAATCAGACCCGAATGTCTACATGCTCAGGATGGATGATTCACTTCTACTCTTAGTTCTGTATGTTGATGATTTGTTGATACCCGATTGCTTGACTTCAATGATTTCTACAGTCAAGAGGATTCTACATGACAGTTTTTTGATGATGGACATGGGTCTGCTACACTTCTTCCTTGGAATTGAGATCAATCAAGATGCATCAGGAATCAAACTGTCTCAGACCAAGTATGCACAAGATCTCCTTAAGAGATTTCACATGACAGACTACAAGTCTTCTCCGAATCCTTTCCTATTAGGAGTCAAACTTGAGGATGGTAGGGACACTCCACTGGTTGAGAGCACATTGTATAGAAAGCTAGTGGGTATCTTTTTGTATCTCACACACTCCAAACCAGACCTCTCCTATGCAATTGGCACAGTTTCCAGGTTCATGCAGGAGCCACATGAGATACATTGGAAGGATGCAAAGCATATCCTTCAATACATATAGGGAACCGTAACTTTTGGGACTCATTATGCAATATAATCTACATTAGATCTCATCGGGTTCACTGATTTTGACTGGGCTGGCGATAACACTGATAGAAATTCCACATATGGTTACTCTCTCAGTCTTGGTTCCAAGCCTATCTGTTGGTTGAGCAAGAAGCAAGCTATCATTTCTCTATCTTCAGCCGAGGCTGAGTATGAAATATACCTAATCCAGCTGATATGAATATCTACTGTTGAGCTAAATTTTTTCCATTGAAGTTGATACTCTGGGAGTTTCTAAATGCATTTGAGTTACTGTATGAACATGCTTGGTTATTTTCACATGTGTGTTTCAATTCATTAAGTATTTTAGCAGTATAATACAATGCATGTGAAATAAGGGCAACACAACTCACTGAAATATATAATGCAGAAAAAGAAGGAAATACAATAATAACTGGAAGCAGATATACTAATCGTCAGTTAGATCTGATGGATCATCACTGGAATACGAATCAATTGATAAGAAATATCCTTGATCAGAATAATGGGTGGTGGTCTATGCATGCATGAATAGATCGACAAAAGTCACTCTGACAACTCACGGTAACTGTTATAGAATCCAAAAAACTCACCATGATGGAGATACCCATCAGAATGAGCTAGAAACTGTCTCAAACGATGCACCTTGGCCTCTAGACCGATCCCTATGACTGTCAGACAGAAGATCCGACCTCTGAAGCTTCAGATGTCACCCCCTGAGGGTTTTCACACCTACTGGGCTCAATGAGTGTTCCCTAGTGATTCCACTAGCAATATCTAACGATGTATAGTTCAAAACGATTGCCCTTGTCTCCTCTGTAATGGGTCAGAAGGGATTCCTCACATCTGCTTCAGAATGTTCCCTAGAACCCCAAATGTTCTTCCTCAATAACTGTGCCCTAAATGAATGTTTTCTTCTTTCCAGGATATTCCACCATGGGAAATTGATGATAGGCGGCTAAATAGGTGCGCCCTGGATAACTCTCTAATGGGTCGGAAGAAATCAACCAAATCTGAACTATCTCCAATGACCACACAAACCCTCTCTCTAACACTTGCACCCTCATTGGCTGAGCTGCACAATCAGTGAACTGGATATTGTAATGCACGGTGAAATACCTGGATGATATCTTCGATAGGATAGGGTGTGTCTCTCAACACCAAAACTGATAAACGGTGGTGGTTTCCTCCAGAAATCCACAAAACAACAAGGGGTCAATTTCCTCCTCCTCTGCAAATATCTCAACATCAAATCATAACATAATTATGAATTAGGTTGCTTTACCCTTCCTTTATAGCTTCCCAAAACCCTAATTTGTTGTTTAACTTTTCCCTCCAAGTGAATTTTACCTTATTTTATTATTCCTTGATTAAATCATTTAATTAATTAATTAATTAACCATTTTACCTCTAAAAAGTGATTTATCCATCCCGATGGATTCTCTGGCCACTAGAATTCACTTCTCATCATCTTATCCTGTAATTCTCTTCCTCTCGATTCTGATGAGCTATTACACTAAGAGGTTTCTCCAAGTAATATTCCCATTATGACCTTCTTAGTGAATTTAATTAAGATATGACCCATAATAACTCAAAATTACAGAAATCATTGGAATGCAACTAAACCAAATCCAAGATGTGCATAATGGATCTTGATGATGAATGATGCAAGCCAGGCCTAATAAAACCCCTCAATATCTCCCAAACTCTCTGTCACCCCTTTCTGGATACTTTGGTAGGCATAACACTCTGTAATGTTATAATGTCCCAAAATGGGGACATTACAATCCCCCCTGCAAGAATATTGCTTGTCCTCAAGAAATAATTGAATCCAAATACATATGATACCAGGGTCCCATATCCACCTATGTGACACAAGGTAGACCCCCTCAATATGTGGCCTCTCTAAGTTCTCACCACCCATGATACCCACATGCTCCTAATGAGTAGAATGATCAATGGCCAAAGAATCTCAGTCAACTCCCCGAGCAACCACTCTAATCGAAACTCAACTCCATCAAACGAGGAACTACCAAGCACTCCAATCCCTGGATCCCATATCAGAATGTGAACTACAATGCCTTGTGAAAAGTAGTCTTGTAACATATCAATACCATGAGTCTCCTACAAATAACACACGATCTCAACCCGAAATGATTATGTCCTCCAAGACTGTACCAACCCCAACATGAACTCCACCAACTGAACATGATGTTTCCATAGTGAGGTACTACAAGACCTCAATGAATCACCAACAAGTGATGTGCTCCCCCCAATACTGAAGCTCACTAGAGAGTCAAAGTGACTTCCCCCTGCAACGATCCACTCATCTCCATCAGTCAATGAAATTTGCATCCCTGTAATCCCATGGTCCCATTCTAGCCTTTGACAGGGACCATCACATGGATGCTGCACTACTGTGATCATGACTGTCTGCTCAAAATATACATATTGGATCCCCCACTTCTGGATCCTCATGCTTAAATACCTGTGAAAATGGGGCCCGTTGTCAAGAAGCTGAACATCTAAAGGTATCTCTGTGGAATCATCATCTTCCCAACCACCTCCATACTCGATCATGAGTATCAATAGGGAGAACCCATCTCGCCACATAGAGCAAGTCCCTGCAATCCCTCTCAAAACCATCAAAGAGTGAAGTATGTTTCTCTCTGGTGCAACCTGAGCCATCATAATATGAAACAACCCATTAACCAAATGGACTCCCAGGTCCCATGGAAAAATTGGAAGTTCATCACTTCCAATCCTCACTAAATTCTCATGTGTCATACTAATAACTGCTGGAATCCCTCCATCCTCTTCCCAATGAGAATTTGAATCTGTGTCACCCTCTGAGATATCTACTATCCCACGACCTAATATGCTCACCATCATGCCCAAGGTCTCAATTGTCTGTCTCTGATGATCCACCCCTCTCCTGTTATATGCAATAAAGACATTCCTGTTAGGTGGTCTCGGCCTACCAACTCTCCATGTCCCCTGCCACTGTCTATCTCCCCCTATGTTGTTGTCAATGATGAAAGTATCAGGAAAAGCTAACAGAAACATATGTAATTGACTGTAGGATTGGAAATTATCATATGCTTTGGTCAATCCCCAGGATTGGACCAACAACTCATCCACTAGCACCCATGGTGAATAATTGTCTAAACTCCAACTATCAGATACAACAATAGATAACTCCACAAATTGTTGGTCAATCACTCTCCCTCCATCATCACTCATATAAATACTACTACTATGAAGGTGATCTCCCAGAACTATGTTCTGCTGCAAGGGGGAGGAATCTCCATGATCCACTAGGTGTGTTGCCTCCTTGCAATCCAATGCGTCCCCATGAATCCCACTATACATATCTCTCATCATCATATGTCCAAGGTGTACTGCAAGATCAACCCCTGTGTGGATATCAACCAATCCTAGAACACAAATGAAATTGTCTTCGTAACTTCCCCTGGCTCTAGAATCCTCATGTGTATGTGTATGATCGATTGTCTCAGAACTACCCATGAATTGTGGCCCCTGTGACACCCGAACATCCTCCAAAAATGTAACTGAGGAACATATCTGACTCTCTACCAAGATAGATATAGTGTATCTCTGACCAATATCCTCAAGGAGCTCATATAATCTGGACTTTGATTCTTGAAGGGTTGTCTGTGTGCCTTCCAAGAATCCTTGTGTGTTCACCACATCATGAGTGTGTCGATCCACCTCAACCTCCTGCTCCCTCAGTTCCCTGTGATACATCTCGCCAATCTCCAATAGGTAATCTCTATCCATCAATAACCGCTGGTAGTCAACCCTCATCATAGTCACTCTCTCCATGAGTGGATGGAAGCCATCAATGGAAAGTCCCCTATCAAAAATATCATGTGCCATTGAGGGCCTCCAACAATAACCTGCCTCCAATGCGTGTGTCTCATCAATGCATCTAGTGGCTGCCATGATCATGTCCTCTCTGACTCTCAACTGTCCTCTCAAGTGTTTTGACCCCTGATCACAACCCTGTTGAGGTGAAGCCTCATGCCTCTCACTGCTAGTGTCAATAATGGAATCCTCAACAACACACTGCTCAAAAGATAAGGTAATGAATTGCCCATTTTCCATTGTGATACCGAGTCCTCCTGTATTCCACTGTACACCATCAACAACTGCGACCCCCATCTGAATTGCACTATATCATGTATGGACAATTGTACCCTCCTATGCACTCACCCTACTAATATCATTTGCACTTGGATCCCATACAGATGTGTCCAAAGATGTGCTATGGTCATCCCGACCAATAAGGAGTGCATCCTCATCACTGTAGATCGATCCCGGGAGTAAGTGTCCCAACAAGTTGTCAGTCTCCATAACCTGGTCCATCAATTGAATCTCCAAGAGTGGTGGCTCAATATTTGTTACAGGTGAATCCTCCTGTGGACAAGTAGATTCCCTCTTGGTCTCTAGACTCCTAAGGCCAAGAAAGAAAAGTGATTAACATGGACACTGACATCCTTTTAGGTCTAATCAAGCTAATATACGAAGGAGAAGAAGAAAGATATGTACCTTATTAATGATGTTTGTCCTTGCAAAGTCCAGGCTGAGCTTCGATCCTGAGCTCCCTGATAGGTCCTGTAGAACAAACGAAGATACAATGGACTTCCTACTCTACTGATATTAGCTCAAATATAGATCCATCCACTACATACAAACTCATGTGGAATGAACATAAATTTGAAAGAAATAGGCCAAGCATTGATTATTAATGAGAACAAGTAAAAGTACTTACAATCCTTTGATGAAGGTGAAACATCTTCTTCCCGTTCTCCTTGTCCAACCCCTTTCTCAAGTAATCTACATTGATTTCTTTGATGACATCTCCTCTATTAATACCACTTACAGGATCATAATTTTGGTATCAATCTCTAGTTTTCCACTCTATACCTTCTTATGAGATCATAAGTTAGGTATAATTCTCAATCTCCATCTCCCCTTTCACCATGAGGAGGCCTCCTTATATAATCTTGGAGAGGCTCAACCACTTGAGAAATCTTTGGGATAAGTTAAGGATTCTTCTCCTTCAGTTTAGGATCTTCCTTAAGATCATGCCTTGACCTTCTATTCGAATCCAACCACCTTCAAAAATTGAGGGGATTCTTCCCTTATTTGTCTCAACAAACCAAAAACTCACTCAGAAAGGGTAGTGCTCCCCCAAAAGGGTGCACAGAGCGCTCAAACACTCCCCCAAAGAGGCCCGGGGAGAACTAGCACTCCCTAACAGTGGGTAGGGGAGCGCTCCTCTCCAAAATCCATATTTGAGTGGTTTTTCCAATGGCAAAAGGCTTGTACTTCTTGTCAACTGATTTCTCTTCTTCAAAACTAGTCTTTGAGGTGTCTTAAGTGTCCTTATGATGTCATTAGAGGAACGACATAGGCAAGGTGGTAGTATGATGTTTTTGACACTTGCAACACTTGTGGTTAAGATGCGACACTTGCAGACAAGATGAGACACTTACAACACTTGTAATGACGACACTTGCGACACTATCGAAGTGAGTAATTTTTATGTGTAACAGATTGCCCCCCAAAGTGCGAAGTCAGAAGATGATGATGACTGAAGTAATTTTTAGAATTTTTTGAGCAAGGGTATGGACGCAAAGAGACTGGAAAAAGCTGCACACAACCATCAAACAAATATTATGACATGTTTCAAACCCAAGGCGGGCATACCTATGCTCGAGTGATAAAGACCTTTTAGGTATGGCTGCCATAAAATACACTGCGGATCCATAATTGTATTGACAAAATGGTATAGCCACTAAAGATACAATGTGGATATATACTCTTATGACCTGAACTGATCGTAGCCACGAAGAATACATAGTGGATCTACGAGATGACAAGACATAGCCACGACCAATACAAAGTGGATCTATGTAACAATATATGTGTCATAGTTCAAAATAACTCCTTCGCAACCTGGGCAAAGTATACATAAGAGTGAAAAATCAACCTAGGGTCTTCTTACCGATCTTGATGTAGTACGAAGCTAACCATGTGAATAGATGTCCTGATGTCGAACATGCCAAAAACCACTTGATTATCGGTTAATGAGGTAAACCGTCAACAAGCACGAGGGAGATCACCATTGATGTCAATGATTCCCAAGGTACTCTAGTACATTCCGATGAATGTGAATAGATGAGATGATGTCGAACATCCGTGGAATCATCCAATCAGGGGTCAATGATGTAAACTCACTTTCGGACACAAGGAGGCCTGCCATTGAGGCATGTATGTCCCAAGGTACTAACTAGTTTCTAAGTCTAGTTCCCGGATAATGTGTTGAAGTCGTCAGGAATAGACTTGTCGAAGGAGGGCCTTGATGTATCCCCCATCAATGAAATGAAACTGACACAACGATGTAATTGGTAGATCAAATGAACATGGACTGACATGGGTATTGAAATAGGATATTTGTGATGG
>ML806952.1:183893-211434 GCA_009831015.1 Picea engelmannii | reverse complement strand
ATGGTTCAAGAGAGGTGACTATTTCATTTTTTAACGAGCTTGACACAGGAAAAGAACTATGCTCAGGGCTCCGGGTTCAATCCCCAGATTGCTGTTTCATTTTTTTAACGAGCTTTCTACAGAGAGGAAAATTATGCTCAAAGCTTCTGTTTCATTGTTTAAGGAGCTTGCTATAGAGAAGAGAAACTATGCTCGTAACCTCTCTTTCATTTTTTAATGAGCTTTCTATAGAGAAGATAAACTATGCTTGTAGACTCTCCTTGATCATGGCTTCCAAGAGAAAAACGCTCTGGAAGGACACCATGTCAAGGGACAAAAATCGGTCATGGATTTGAAGAGATCTTCACTGGATGGAAGAAAATCACTTCAGAAGGAAAACATGTCGAGGGCTGCGACAGGGGTAAGGAGATCAGGCTCCAATAACCCTACCGAAGAGATCACCATGTCAACTACCAGATCCAAATCATCGGAAGTTGAAGGCATGGGAGATGATGGAAAATCAACATCAGGAGGGAAGATAGAGTGTATATCTCCCCGAATTTCTTTACGAGGGGGAAGAAAAGAGGATCAATGATGGTTATCATCCCGAGGTAGCTCGTCAATGCTCAAAATTTCCATAATATATTCATTAGAGGGAAAAATTGGGGAAAGGTAGTTGATCGCATATGACAAGGAACTTAACCGTGATGGTATCGAGTAACTATCGGTTGCCAATAGATGTTGGTCATCCAAAGAGGGAGAAGCGGATTGGATAGTAACATATGATGTTTTGGCTGGACTAAGTGGCATGGTGTCACCTAGTGCATCGAATTCCAAGGGACTAGGTACAATCCAAGGGTCAGATGTTTCCAAAGATTGACGAGCCATGGTCGAAATCATATCGACAATGGAAATATGATGTGTAATCGGTGGAAGTGGTGTAGGTAAGGTACCCATAAGGCTAGAATCTTTCAGCAAGCCAACACCAACGCTTTCATATGTGATCTTGTGATCTCCCAAGAATGGATATTGTTGGTAGCGGGAGCGTGAGCGTCGGGTGTACAAAAATCTAACTGATCGACAATGACAATTTTTCCCTGATGAGGGAATTGTACACGTCGAAACACCGATGAGGCAACGACATTCATAGCATAAAACCAACTTATTCCAAGTAATAATTTGTAATCGAGGGGAGCATTGACCACCTCGACATCAACATTGACGATTTTTCTGCCCAACTAGATGGGCAGGGACTGTAAAATCCCATGGGGATGGAAAAATCACCCATCGAATGCACATAACATCGTTGGGGATTTGTTGAGTGCGGGTGATTTTAAACTTTTCCAACATTCTAAAGACATGACACAAGTAGAGACTCCCTCATCCAGAATAGTTCGGTGGATTTGTTGATTGTGAACAACAACATCAACTTGGAAAGCAAGTTGGTGGGAGAGTCAAGATGTATAATTGTCCAGGTTAAACATGATATTGTTGGATGACTCAGGATCAACAGTGCCAATAGCATCCAAGAGAATTCTATGTTGACTGGGGCAGTGATGTAGAACTTCTAACGTAGGCATAACACACGATGCTTGAGACAAATATTCAACAATCTTGTAGTTCTGGGTGACACATGAGCTAGGATTAAAGGTAGATTTACGTATAGTTCTCTTAGGAGGGCGTAATATAAATTAGAACGTAGGTTTCTTAATATGAAGTGGTCCAGACAGAGGATTAATTTATGGAGGACTAACAGAGGACAATGATGGATCCGATAAAGTATCGGTACCATCAGTGACTTTTCCTTTGTCAGGGTTACCTGGTGTGTCATATGTCTTAGAGAGACTGGTCAAATTAATCCCATTAAACATATAAATATGTGCACTTGTTGAGGCCTCATCATGAGGATGGCTAGAACTTCCCCCACGAGAGGGGGTTTGAGCAACCATGGATTTATGCTATGGAAAAGGTTGAGTAAGCACAGTGGGTTGTGAATTTCCATGGAAAAGTTTGGCCATGTCATCGCGATGTGGATAGTCTCGAGTGCAGTGATCGTCACCACAGATGACACACGAAAATTTCAGTTTCCATTGTGGTTTCTTTTTGGTAGTAGGTATAGCAGTAAGCACAGAAATAATATGTCAGGAATGATTACTTTGATCATCCTTCTTCATCGTATCCACTCATGAATATGGTCAGATATATGCATAAAGTTAGTTTGACGAAGGGAGGTCAAGAGTTCAGTAACCGTCTTGTAGCGAATAGGTAGTTTAAAGTGCGTGAGGAATGACATGGAAAGGGAGTTGAAATTATGAAAATAAGCACGTGGTAGTTCAATATACCACTTTTCCACAGAGCCCGTAAGTGTTCGCTGGAAAAGACGCAAATGTATAGAATCATCCATGAGGGAGTTTGATGAACACCACAAATAGAAAGTTATCACATGGTTATTTGGATCTTCTCTAGATTTTTTGTCAAATTTCAGAATATCAGAAGGAAGTTTAGCTGGAATAACTGGCCAAACCAGTGAATGAAAAATAGGATCATTGGTTAACCAAGACAAGTATGGGAGATCCAGAGTCGCAAGGAAAGGTAGATGTTGGTTAATTTGCGGATGATACTGGTGTGGCATAAGAACACTAGTAGGACCATAAACTGGATTAGGTGGATAATTGGAACCAGTAGGTCCTCCTACATACGGTTGTTGCTGACCATGATAAACATGATTCGATGATGGTTGAGAAACATTTTCATAACCTGGTGGGTTCTGAGCATTATAAGCTGGGTGATTTGTTTTCCCATAAAGAGGATACACATGTTTCCCTTGAGGAGGGCAAGAAGTAGATCCTGGAGGCAGATACACATTAGGGGGAGGATAAACATTCGACCCTTGGGGAGGATAAGGTTGTTGTCCTTGAGGACTCCAAGTGGTGTTTGGGACACCCAGATAAGGTTGTCCATAAGATGGTCTGGAAGGAACATGATTTAATACTCCTCCTTGTGGGTTATGATATGAGTTCCCCCCAACGCGGGGTTGGGTAAATGTGCCTCTTGAAGATACTCCCCAGGATTGTGAAGGGTTTCCAGCAAACAAAGGTTTCCCCCCTGCTAGCGGTGGATTGACGACCGAGGTATGACTACCAAAGGGAGATTTCCCTCCAGGAGGAACATGAAAAGGGGGCTGTCCCCCAGGAGGGGTAGGCCCACCATAGAATGGTGGTCCTCCAGGAGGGACAGGTTCGCTAGATGGTGGTTTCCCTCCAGTGGGTTGTATTTGGCTGGCAAGGGTCTGCATTCTCTGGTGCAAAGATGTCCCAGCAAGATCGTGCGGAACATGTGGAGATGTAGAGTGAAAATTTGTAAAAGTGGGGGTAGGGATCGAAGTTCCTTGGGAACGAGTAGAGGTGGTGAGTCCATCATTAGGATGGACTTGTGATGATGTAACAATAGGGTTAATGACTTGATCGATGGGGTGATTCATAGTTTGACCGGATGGTCCGTTTCAACAGGAGGGTCATGAGGATTAAAGGGTGGTTGAATGGATTAAAAATTCTCATAAAGATCACGTCCTGATGAAGTCCTCCATAAAGAATGAGAAGGTGTGGGATTTGTATCTACTGTGGTGGTAGGATGAACAAGAGTCCTATACTCATCACCAAAGGTTGGTTCTGTGGATTCCATATATGTTTCGGTAAAAGATCTCTTAGGTAATTGTGGGATCTCTTTGTCTATGACGTTCCCAAGGGAGTCTAAATGAAGAAAAGGTGGTTCGAGAGGGGTTATGGACATAGATGTAGTGCGAGGAGTGGGATTCTCAACCGTAACGAAAGCGCCTTCTGGATTGTCTAACAGAGGAGTAACAACACTCCCAACGTCAGATTGATTTTCTACCTCTCCACGGTAGTTGTTTTCTGGAGGGTTAGGAGGTAAGGGTTGGTAGCCTTCTGGAGGAAACTCTTGCATCCTACATGATCGACGAAGACCTTTATCGTCTACAGGCTAAATTTTGGAAAACAGTACACGCTGAAAATCTAGGGCCAACTAACGAAAATAAACAACATACACTAATAAAATCTAGGAATCAAAACCAAGCAAACAAAACTTCTCTCGATGATCGTACCAGTTGGTGATGAAATCCAACATCGCGTGATCAAGTCAAGAAAGGGCTAGGATATGGTGGAACAGTTACAATGGCGACCTGCTTAACGAACTTTCACCTTGGTGCAAGATTCCACACTTGTGGATTTACCCTCCAAGGAGCCTGAGTGAGTTTGACAAATGTCTGTTCCAGGTATAGTGAGACTTCCCTTCACCGTCACCTTGTGTAAGTACCTAAAGATTATGGCAACAAAGGACACCAACTCGCAGTCAGCCCCTGGGCGGGTACAATCGATAGTCCTATCTGAATGTATGGGCAGGATAACAAGTCTGAAATCAACTCGAGAGGATCCCACACACAATCGTGGGTATACCCTCAAGTGACTCCCAATATACGATCCGACCACTACAAATAGTCGAAACACAGAGGGATAATCTCCGTAATTCTCCTGAATGCGACCTCATGTGTAACCCCTGTGTGAGAGGAGGATCCCAGAAAGCCTATACAACAATTGAATTTTCTCTCCCTATCGCAAGATGCTAATGTTTGTTTTGAAAAAAATTGGAGAGTTGTACTCACAGCCTAATCCAAAGTGCTAATCCTAGTCTAATGTTGGTGGAAGATCCTAAAAAAAAAATGTTCTGGATAATTTTTTAATTAGCGATGATTTTACAACTGTTCTTTACTCAAAGGGTGTATGACAATGAAACTGATGATATTGTGACTCAATTCCCAAAATAAATGCACAAGAAAATGATAAGCAGTCTTGTCTTTCGATGAATGTCTATTTAAGGGAAAGAGAGAAAGTTCTTTTCACTATAAAACACTAAGATGCAACATCCTCATACAATTGTTTCTCAATCAAATCCAATGTATGCTAAAAATTTCAGAAATGAATTCTAATATCGAAACCAATCACTAAAATATGTCCTTTTTCTTGTTTGTGAATGATAATCAGATGTAAAATTTCTAATGTCAATCACACTTCAGGATCAAACAATCAGAAGCAAACCTCACACAAACAAAAAATACACTCTCGTCGTGAATAAACAAGAAAGACAAAGATAACCAAATTTGCAAACAAGAACCAAAAACCTCAAACAAAAGAGAAATGCTAGAAAATTGACCTCAAAGATCAAATGAAAAGTTCACATACCTCTGGATTTCCTCACAAAAGCTTCCGCTCAGTCATATAAATGAGGAGAAAACAACAAGTTAACTCTAGGTCAACAAAGACAAAGAGTGACTTCAAGTCAAGGAAATAAAATTTCAAATTCCCAAACCAAAGAGGATCAATTCTTAGAAAACATGGTGTTGAAGGCCAATACCAAGATTTACTGAGAGTATGAGACTCTGAGCAAGTGCAAAAAACAAAAACTGAACCCAGAAATTGAAAACCTAGAGGATTTTTCACAGAAAAGGGGGTAGCGCTCTGGTGTAAGGGGCACCAGAGAGTTCCAACGCTCTGTTTAATACCACCAGGGAGTTACTAATTCTCTGATATCAAGGGTAGGGGAGCACTCTGCTTCAAAAGTTCAGAAAAATGCCCAGAAACTAAAAAAATCAAGCAATTTCAGTAAATCAGGGTGATCATGATGAAATAAGGAGGCAATCAAACAAATATAAGAATAAAAGAGACAATATGGATAATGTCAAATTAGTGGGAAAAGGGCCAAAACAAGATCTGGGAATGGAAACAAAAATCAGAGCTCCTCCCCAGTGGAGTCGCCAATTTTTGCTAGAAGTGAATCCTCCTGTGGACAAGCAGATTCCCTCTTGGTCTCTAGACTCCTAAGGCCAAGACATAAAAGTTATTAACATGGAAAATGACATCCTTTTAGGTCTAATCAAGCTAATATAAGAAGGATAAGAATAAATATATGTACCTTATTAACGATGCTTGTCCTTGCAAAGTCTAGGCTGAGCTTCGATCCTGAGCTCCCTGATAGGTCCTGTAGAACAAACAAAGATACAATGGAATTCCTACTCTACTGAGATTAAATCAAATATAGATCCATCCACTGCAGACAAACTCATGTGGAATGAACATAAATTTGAAAGAAACAGGCCAAACATTGATTATTCATGAGAACAAGTAAAAGTACTTACTATCCTTTCATGAAGGTGCAACAACTTCTTCCCGTTCTCCTTTTCCAACCCCTTTCTCAAGTAATATACATTGATTGCTTTGACATCTCCTATGTTAATACCACTTATAGGATCATAAGTTTGGTATCAATCTCTAGTTTTCCACTCTATACCTTCTTATGAGATCATAAGTTAGGTATAATTCTCAATCTCCATCTCCCCTTTCACCATGAGGAAGCCTCCTTATATAACCTTGGAGAGGCCCAACCACTTGAGAGATATTTGGGATAAGTTGAGGATTCTTCTCTTTCAGTTGAGGATCTTCCCTAATATCATGCCTTGACTTTCTATTCGAATCAAACCACCTTTAGAAATTGAGGGGATTCTTCCCTGATTTGGCTCAACAAACCAAAAACTCACTCAGAAAGGGTAGTGCTCCCCCAAAAGGGTGCATAGAGCACTCAAACACTCCCCCAAAGAGGCCTAGGGAGCACTATCACTCCCTGATAGTGGGTAGGGGAGCGCTCCTCTCCAAAATCCATATTTGAGTGGTTTTTCCAATGGCAAAAGGCTTGTACTTCTTGTCAACTGATTTCTCTTCTTCAAAACTAGTCTTTGAGGTGTCTTAAGTGTCCTTATGATTTCATTATAGGCATGACATAGGAAAGGTAGTAGTATGATGTTTGTGACACTTGAGACACTTGTGGTCAAGATGCGACACTTGCGGACAAGATGCGACACTTACAACACTTGTAATGACGACACTTGCGACACTATCGAAGTGAGTAATTTTGATGTGTAACACTCTCCTCATACTGATAGGTATGTGTAAGGTCAACTAACTCCAAGACATACCTCTCCTCCTAGGTCTGCAGGTCCATATGTACCTTGTGTCATGGCTAGCATAGGTGACTAAGAAGATGAAAAATGTGGATCTCTCATCATAGGAATATCATCAACCTCCATACATGACTTCATGGAATCCACGTATACACCCAAGGGTTGGTCATCCAACCACCTAATCTCATCACATCCAAGTGCCAACACATATGAATCCTCACAAGTATCATCACTATGCTGAAGTGTTGAAATCTCAACACTGCCTTGTAGGGACGATGAATAACATGTGCTATCATCCTTCCCATCCAACTATCCCTCAGATGCAAAAGAGTCACTAGCCTCATCTGACTGCTCTAAATAGGAATCCTTGGTTGTATTCTCATGTACCTCATCATCCTCACTGTCATAGTGTACCTCAACAATGGGCACCTTCCCCTTCTTGTCCCTTGATAGTTGGGGTTCATACCACTCATGATGTTTGATGGTTGAAAAATCCTTGAATGCCATGTCTGCATGAAATTCCATACCAAGCTCCTGATACTGTCTCAAACAATTTGAAAACTCCTCGTCATGTCCTTTCTGTCCTGTTTGTTTCCTCTTTGAACCACTAGGGCCTCTTGCGACATTGGCACCTATAGTGCTCATGCTATGATAAAGAATCTGTGCACTAAGGTTCATCTATTGTATGGCGATTAACATGTCTCTCTGTCCCCTAGCTAGGTCATTCAACATGGCCTGCATACTGTCAAAATATATATCAGGGAATTTCCCCCTACTCTGGGGTGTCTCACTCCTGTCACCCATAGTCCCCTCTATCTCGACCTCTGTGTCTGAACTGATATGTTCTATGTTATCTATCTCTGGCTCTGTATCTGACTGAGTGTGGAAGGGGATGTAATCCCTTCAATTTCTATCTCTCCTATCTCTACTATGACCTCTGTGGTACTGAATGTACTCGTCCCCAATATGTCCTCGACCCTCTGGGTATTCTTCACCTATTCCCAGAATCATGGGGTCATGAGAATCACTTCTTCACAAAATAGCAGGAAGAAGGATCTAATACCACTGAAATATCCTTGATCCAACTGATCTGGATATCTACTGCTAAAATACAGTTTTTCCATTGAATATGATACTCTGGGAGTTTCTAAATGAGTTTGAGTTACTGCATGAACATGCTTGGTGATTTTCACATGTGTGTTTCAATTCATTAAGTGTTTTAGCAGTATAAGACAATGCATGCGAAATAATGACAACACAATTCACTGATATATATAAAGCGGAAAAAGTAGGAAATACAATAATAACTGGAAGCATATATACTAATCGTCAGTTAGATCTCATGGATTGTCATTGGAATACAAATCAACTGATAAGAAATACCTATGATCAGAATAATGGGTGTTGGTCTATGAATGCACAAATAGATCAACAAAAAATAGTCTAGCAGCTCACAGTAACTGTTGTAGAATCCGAAAAACTTTCCCTGATGGTGATACTCATCAGAATGAGATGGAAATTGTCTCAAAAGATGAGCCCTAGCCTCTAGACTGATCTTGATGACTTCCGGACTGAAGATCCAACCTTTGAATCCCTGAATGTCACCCCCTGGGGGTTTGCGCAACTCTTGGGCTCAATGAGTGTGCCCTAGTGATTCCACCGACAAAATCTGACGATGTATAGATCAAAATGATAGTCTTGGTCTCCTCTATAATGGGTTAGAAGGGATTCCTCAGATATGCTTCAGAATGTCCCTTGGAACCCCAAATGTTCTTCCTCAAGAGTTGTGTCCTAAATGACTGTCTTCTTCTTTTCGGGAGATTCCACTGTTGGAAATTGATGACAAGTGGCTTAGTAGGTGCGCCCTGGATAGCTCTCTAATGGGTCGAAAGGAATCGACCAAATCTGAATTGTCTCCAGCAGCCACACAAACCCTCTCTCTAACACTTGCGCCCTCACTGGTTGAGCTGCACAATCAATGAACTGGATACTATAATGCACGGTGAAATACCTGAATGGTATCTTCAATAAGCTAGGGTGTGTCTCTCAACACCGAAACCGATCAATAGTGGTGGTTTCCTCCAGAAATCCAATAAACAACAAGGGGGTTGATTTCCTCCTCCTCTACAAATATCTCAACATCAAATCATAACATAATTAAATTAGGTTGCTTTACCCTTCCTTTATAGCTTCCTGAAACCCTAATTCGTTGTTGACCTTTTCCCTCCAAGTGAATTTTACTTTATTTTATTATTCCTTGATTAAATCACTTAATTAATTAATTAATTAACCATTCTACCTCTTTAAAGTGATTTATCCATCCCGATAGATTCTCCGGACACTAAAAGTAACTTCTCATCATCTTATCCTGTAATGATCTTCCTCCCAATTTCGATGAGCTATTACACTAAGAGGTTTCTCCAAGTAATATTCCCATTATGACCATCTAAGTGAATTTAATTAAGATATGACCCATAATAACTCAAAATTACAGAAATCATCGAAATGCAACGAAACCAAAGCCAAGCTCTGCGGAATGGATCTTGATGATGAACAATGCAAGTCAGGCCCAATAAAACCTCTCAATATCTCTCGAAATCTCTATCACCCCTATTTGGCTACTCTCGATGTGCCGATCGTCCTATGGTGTGACAAACAGAGCACTTTGAAGTTCTGTAGAGATCTATTTTAGAGGTAGCAGACGAAGCACATCGAGATCCACATGCACTACATCTGAGACTTAGTGCACGAGGGGATCATCGACCTATAGTTCTGTCCTTTAGCAGAACAGACGAAACACATCTTCACCAAGATATTTTCTGAGAAAAAGTTTCATTCTTTGTGAAGTCATCTTGGAGTGAAGGACACAGTTACCTAGCAGCTGTCGGTTCTTTTTTTTACATACATTGTACCTTGAGGGGGGGTTTTTCCCATGAGGTTTTCCCTCTTTCCTCACTTTACTTTAGTGTATCTTTTGTATTTGGGTACCTAACATGGCCTTGTTGCCGGGACCCATTCTTTATTTTCACCATAGTGATGTTTAGGGGGGTTGTTGGAGTTACTTTACACACACCTAGGATTTCTTTTTCCTAAGGTTTTTCCTTTTTTATTAGTCAATATCCAGTCTCCTATATTTAGGAAGAATATTCCTCTAGGGAGAATATTCTCTTCAGTTTTCACTTCAGTTTGACTAGTTGAGTGGAGTCTATATGTTTCATTGGTTTTGTCACCATGCAACATTGGGATCATCACCAGCTAATGCACATTAGCCTTGGTATCATCACTAGACTAGCGCATTACCCATGATTCCCTAATATCCTCCTCACTTTACTCTGTTTCAGTTAGTTAACAGAAGTCTGGTAGACTAGTTAACTCAACTAGGTGGCAGTTCACTCTCGAAACTGCCTGAGCGACTAAACTAGGTGGCAGTTTACTCCCGTAACTGCTGGTGTGTGTCCAGATCACTCTAGACCACCACTATGGCGCATTGGATTCTCCTTCAGTGTGCATTGGTTGATTTATACTAATTATATCATGTGCAAATTATTCATTATTCATTACGGTTAATGCAAATTCTTCTATTCTTTCCTTCTTGCTTCTTCTCTCTCAATTTATCTCTACAAATGTGTGTGGTATTTTTTATCTAGATATTTTATGTGCAGGTTCAACACATTTACACCTCCATTAAACAATGGTGCTTTGTTGGAAGACATTCCTTCTTGCTAATCCATTTCAGGATCTATCTTCTGGTTATTAGACTGTGCTGAAGGCACTGGCTCTGATACCAATTGTTGGAAATACTGAGAGGGGGGGGGGGGTGAATCAATATTACCTCTTTTTATGTAATTAGTAATTACATTGTTATTTTATTAATCAACACAAATATCAACAATGGAATTGTATATAAAATCAATTATATAAATATACTTAATAGGAATTTACAAGTTTTTATAGAGAATAATTTGAGATAGTGAAGGAAACCAATCCTTTTTAGAGAACCAAATCTAATAGACAGGAATCCCCTTCTTCAGGGCACCAACCCTAGGAAGCAAAAACTCCCTTATCTTTAGGGAACCAACCCTAGGAATCATCAAATCCCTTGTCCTTAGGGCACCAACCCTAGGAAGCACCAAATCCCTTGTATTTAGGGCACCAACCCTAGGAAGCACCAAATCCCTTGTCTTTAGGGCACCAACCCTAGGAAGCACCAAATACATTTTATTCACACTTTACTTAGTAAAGGATGTGAATCCTTCCTTGCTCCTCCATTCCACCCTCATTGCATAAGTATCATCAGTTCTTCTTCTTTGGACTTTGCTTCTGCTTTTGGTCTTTGATCTGGACTGCATAGACACTTCTTCTTCACCGTTATTTATTTCCTATATAGTCTTCCAACTTGTGTGAGCGTTGAAGAATTGTGCCCCTTTTTTTGGACTATTGAACCTCTTCATTTAAATTAACAATAATACTGTTTTTGTTTCCTCCATTATTATTCATACATTATCGTGAAAGATTTTCAATTTAGTGAGAGGGAATTTCATAAATCGATCACAGATATAGATCAATTTATTTTAACTCAATCCCATGCCTCTTTATTTCATTCTCAATTTAAATTGAGCGGATGTAAGATTTTTTATTAGATTTTTAATGCCTTGCAAGTATTGTATTACCTAAGATAAATCAACGCAAAATCTAGATCCTATCTGGTTCAATGTTCCTTCTTGACATAGATAAAATTATTACCATGTGTTTTAAATTTTGCACAGAAACACTTCAGGACCTCTATTCCATACGACCATAGATGGTAGCTAGGAGTTAAAACAAACATGTGCTTAATCACTTATCAAGATAAACAGTCATGTTTTAATTTGGACATTGAGATGGACATTAGTCATTTACTCTGGAACTTCAGAGATTCATGACTCCATGATATTCAAACTCTGAGGTAGTTCAATATTTCCAAAGACTTATCTATCGAATAAGTCATAACATGTCGATGACCTCTTGTTGTGGGTTAATTTCTAGTGCTTACTTTATCCTTCCACAATGCTTGATCTAACAGTCATGAGAGAACCTAGAGGATCTTGGATCAACAACTAGCATTAGTTCACGACTTCACCCTTCAACGCTTCATGCATTTTTCTAGTAGGATGAACATCCTCGAAGGATGTAATCCTGGAGTGATGTGGTATGATGAAGTCATCTATGATGACGTGGAATATTAATGTGTGTGCCACATGTCACCCTGATTTGTGATTTTTATAGTCAATATTTCTACATTGACCATGACATGTGCCACCATTTGATTGGGCCATGTGTCATATTCTTCTTTTGCCACATTTTTACTTCATGAATTCAGTACTTCATGGCTTCGAGAGTTTTGGAATTTTTGTATTATCCTTTGATTATTGCTGAAGTGCTGAATATATCTACCATCATAGATTCTCAATTGTCTTAATCCCATGGCCTTGATTTATTCTGGAACTCCGGGGTTCGAGAGTTCTTGGTTTATCTGATATGTTTATCCTCATATTAGGTCAAGGCCAGAGTTTACCACCTTATTCCTTGGAGTGCTCCAAATAGATCAACGGTTGACGAAATTTCCTAATCCAAAGGTCGAAGAGAGTTTGTGACTCTGGAGCTTCGACCTTCGGGTAAACTTACATGTTCTACTCTCCTATTCTCCGGAGTGGTCAGCGCTAGAGTTGACCACCTAATCCAAAAACCCGTGTTTCTCCCGAGGAGATCTTAGATCAACGGTCTGCATGAGTTATTTTAATACGAGACTTCGTGATATTGTGTCTTACACTTTCCTTCCACTAAACGTGATCAGATGGTCGAGAATTCATTTGAAGTCCCTCCTTGATCTAATGGTTGGCGAGATCATATGAAGCTCTTACTTCACATATGATTATTGAGATTTAATCCTTCCCAACCTCTGACTTCACCTCGATCTAACGATATTGGATTGTCCCAAAATAAGAATGAACGACTCATGTGCGTCATCTCTTATGAGCTTCAATTAATGTTCTTCCTTTTGATATTTGGGTTTATACTGGATTCTTTTGCACCCTGTTGACATTAATGACAATATCGTACCACTGTGTCCAACATATTGTATTGTAAACAATGTATGAAGTGAATGAATATAGAATATGTTGTTTTTCTTGGTTTGGGTTTCCAGGGGAAAAATATCTGATTAATGTGTATATTTTCCATTGTATATTTTTTGTTCTTTTATTGAAAATCTGTTTGCATTAAATAATTGTACAAGGTTAAAATATACACTCAATATTTGATATCTTATTATGAAAATCACACAAAAAAAACTACGGCCTGTAATATGTCCATTGCAATTGGTCTCACAACATTTTGATTTTCTATGAAGATGTTATGACTAGTTTACTCGGAACACCTGTTTAAAACTAGTTCAAGACTAGTCAAAATCCCTATCTTCTACAGAGTATATCTCCAAAAGTACAACGACCCAAAAGATGAAATTTCTACCACAAGTAACTTGATAGGTATTATATTGAAAATGTTATAATGAAAATGGTAAGATGACCTATAAATAACATACCTTAGAACACATCATCAAAAAATTCATCCTCCCTTGGATTTTCGGCCTTCTTTGCTTCACCTTCCCTATGAAATTCACCTCACTGCCTTAGATTTCCAACCTATATTCTCAGAATTGATACATATAAGTGATTTGCAATTGAATCTTCTCTATGTTTTAAAGGAAAATTTCTTAATGACTTGCAACTGCCATGCAACTCATATGCAACCTGTTATCTTTTGTTTACTTCCATGCAAACTTCAACATGCAACTTTGTTCAAGAGTTGAAATCAATGACAACCAATCTTCCAATATCTAAACTTTCGACAATTAATATTTTTCAATAATTAATTATCCATGCAATAATTAATTAATCTTTTTTGATAATTAATTAATCCTTGCAATAATTAATATTTGAAGAATTAATATCTTGTTGCAACCACTTTGAATGGTCAAGCTTCTTGATGACCTTTTAGAGGCTTCTAGAATATTCTTGAGGGTCCTCCAACTTCATAGAAATGTATCTCCTCAACCATGAGGAACTACGTGGCGTACCATATATCACCGAAAATGGCATGACACATACTATCCGACTATGATAGTCTTACCTGCAAGTATATTGACCTTCATGTATTTTATTCCTTGATCAAAGGTGGTTTTCATTACTAATATTTCATTGGATCCTATCACATGGATCATATACCAAGGTCACCTCTCAACCAAACGTCCACCATCACCAACGCATGCCTCTACCAGGCATGTACCAAAGTCACCAACATACCATCACAAGATATGTGTTTGTACCATACCATGTACCAACCTATACCATGCATCAAACATGTACACCAACACCTGTACCATACCATATGCCAAACCATGCACATCAATCATGTACTCATACCACGATCTATACCATAACAAGTGTATACCTTAACAATGTGTCAATATCAATGGTAAACCTCTAACATGACAACCCATTGTCCAATGATCTTGTCCACATATCTAGGGATTCTAGAATTCTCCAAGGGTTGACATCAATATCTAAGATCACTCTCGTAGGGTTGACATCAATGACAACCAATTGTCCAAAAAACCTATCCAACAAGTTAGGCATTTGCATATTGCATCTCATTTATATATATGTTGCATCATGCATATCATGCTAGTATAATTTTGATTTTGCTTGGATTTGAATACATATTTATGATTTACATTGTTATCTTTCCTTCATCCTTGCATCTTTCTATATTAGATTTGTATGATTTGCATACTCATATTTATATGTTAGAATAAAATATCAAAAAATTATTATTTTCAAAGTTTTCTTTGGATTTGGTAGTTATTATTTTTTCCATATGAATGGGTGATGAGTTACACCACCCCTCTGATGTCAACAATTTGATTAAGTTTGTGTGAGCATAGTTCATACTAGGATATGTTGAGGTTATCATGCACTCTATGAGGAGAATATGTCCCCATGTAGGAGATATATGTTACCCCCCAACCTAGGGGTAACTAAGGAGATGATGCCTTAAGGCCTGTAGGTATAATACATGGAGTGTCGAGAGATAGATGGATATCATAACCCACATAACCCCTCTTCTTCACCACAATTCACCATCATCATCATCGATAGCACAACAACATCCACTACACCATATTCTCTCCCAGAGGACAACGAGTCTTTCTTCATGAGGTAACAAGTCCAGTCTCATGGTAAGTGTAACTTTAATATTTGAAGCATTTGAGCATGTTGCAAAGAGTCCTTTCTTGAGTATGGAATATTTTCCTGGAAATTATACCTTTTTCCTAATTTCACCATGGTGGTTGACATGGTATCCTAGTAATTTGGTCACCCTTGGGAAGAAGGTTTCTACTACGGGGCTCCTTGAAGGGCCATCTTACCATTCCTCACTCATACTCACCACTTTCCACACTTCTTCCCCTTTGTTTCCTCATCTTTTGGGTTTTTGAGTGCATTGAACCCAAGAAGGGATTGTACCTCGTTTCATGAGAAGAAGGGGCTGAAGACTCATAGGTTTTGTAGCTCACATCATACATAAATTCTTTCCCTAATGTCCAAAGAGACATGAAACGAGTCTCTGAGTAAATAAGGGGATTTTAATAAAAAAAATGAATAAATGATGTCCCGCTTGATGGGAGGATGCATTGCGGTGTCCTTTAATTCCATTTCATATGGAACTCAATACTTTCTAACTTCAAGTGTCATTGCAGTGCTATTTTTCTTTCCATTGCACATATCATTCAATGTTCAGACTCAATAAAAAGGAAAATAAATGGATTGGAAAAAAATTGTGTTTAAAAAAAAGGAAGTTCAAGGATGTAGCACACCCTCCACAAAGGAAACCATAAATGAGACAATATGAACCCTTGATATGTCAAGAACCTCGTGCCCAAGAGTCCTTCCCCAATCCACCTCATACTCATTACATGGTCTAGATAGGGTCTTCTTGGAAACAATTCCTTGACTTGGGGATTGGCCTACCCAATAGGAAACCATGACACCCCTTCTCTTAAACCTATGATTATTGTAATTAATTATAATTAATGATTTCCATGAAATGACATGCAAATATTGTAACTATATTATTGTTTAAATTGAGAATTCCAACCAGCTGACTGATGGGTGAAGCCTGAAGTACTAGCCATGAGATCATTAGAGGAATAAGAGGAAATTTTGTTAGACCAAAGGAACCCAAGGCTCCTTGATGAAATATTTGTTTTGGAAATACTGAGTTATTTCATCAGCCTCTATTTCCCCGATTTGAAGGAAAATAAGTTAATGAGGAAGGATTGGTGGTTGAGAAACCAACCCCCTTCATTGAATAGAAGTATGGAGGTATAATCGAGGTGACAGGTAGCTGTCAGATTGAGAACAATAGGAAGGATCACCATGAGTCACCTGATTGATCCACGAGGTTTCCTCCTGACAGAAGGAAGGGGGGAAAAGTTTTGAACCTTCTTGAGGGGTTATGTGTAGGGGATGCACGAATGGAAAAAGCAAAAAAGATGGAGGAGAGGAAGAGACCTCAGAACCTTGGGTCATATAAAATAGAAACTCAGCCTGAGATGAGAAGATTGCGAGATTGATATTGTAAAGGTATCTGACAAACTTCATAGAGGCCCGAGCTAGGTGGGTGTGGGGAAATCCTTACCAAGAGTGGTGTGAAGGAGAGTGCCCTTCACAAATTGTTGAGAACCATATAGAGAGGTTCCCTAGTTGTACCATGGCTTGGCACAGGGGTTTCCAGAGTGATAATATTGAATGCCTCTAAGCCTATGATTGGGTGGATAGGCGAACACCCACATTCATTCGGTTGTCTACCTCATGAAAAAAAATAAGTATGTAAGCCTCATATAGAAGGAATAATAGATAAATGATGCATGTAATTTCTCTGAAATGTTCATATGTGTAAGTAGACTAAATGATTGTAACTGGTGATACATTTATGGAATGTATACTTATATTCCTTAGTAAATTCATTCCCATGTTGTGTTAATTGATTCACAAGACTCAACTATCGTTGATTATAGGGATGGAATGAATCTCATCCATTCCTGGCAATGCCAATTACAAGGGGTTATCCATTGTAACAACGTGACAATTATTGACCATCGGATCGATGGATCAACCGACCTTAACCATTGATCCTTTAATTAAGCTCAAGAGGGAATCCTCACTGGGGTACTAGTGTACCATACCCTCGTAGTAATATCCATGTTATGTTTTGTTGGAAGGTTTGACACTAGGAGCCAGGGTTCTTACCCCTGGTTCTATATTCTAGTAAGACAACCATTAGAGGATGTGTGAAAATAAGGCTAACCATATATCTAGAGGTGAGGGTCAATCATGATAACCCATTTTGGATAGGGGTTAGTTATACCCTATGGAGGTCACAGGGTAAACCCTAACTGTCGATCGGTGGAGAAATATACCTCCACCAAAGATCTCTTATCTGGGCCCAAGAGAAAAGATCAAACATTATATCTAGTAAGGTGATAAATATCGATCATGAGTTTCTTAACCAAGCTCAGGAGGGAGTTAAGTTACTCAGGCACTGGAATATTGGACCTTTGATAAATCTCAAGGATATTACTGTCCATGAAATTCCAATGGGTCGATGCCCAGTGGGAAGGGTTCCCACACGAGGTTCCAATCCCTTTTATTACAAGCATACGTGATGGAACAAGGAGGTGAAGTCATATGTGATGTTGGAGCCACTTAGGTAGACAATGTGGTCAAGGATTCCATGTGGCGAAGACTAATTCGGCTACGATTCGTGTGTGGGGCCAAATAAGACTCCGCTACTCTATGTTGGTGACAATAAACTTTAGCCATAATATTTGCCGGAATAAGTCCCAACCATAGATCTTGTCATAAAGGCCAATGAACCTAACCCCGTGGTTAATGTAATTAATCACCACTTGATAGTCGATATTAGGTTAGAAAACCCTCTCGTAATCACTGGATCGAGACTTCTTGAAGTTCATACTACGATGGAAGTTCCAGAGTCCTAACATCTATGATGACGTGTCACTCGATGATCAGTCTTCATGTCAATCCAATGATTGGCCACGAACTAGGATGGTTTCCAGTGCATCCATGGTTAATGACACTTGTCATCACCTGATTGAACAAAGGTAAGGAGGTAGGCCTCATTGGCCTACAACTCATATATTTGGTATGATAGGTATAAACCATGGGATCTAAGGGTGGATGGATTTTTCTACTATAAATTTAGATCTACCCTTAGACTTCCAAGTGTTGTTGCTAGATGATAAATGTGTTTCATCTGGATTTGAACCCCACTTACCCTTGGAACCACACTTATATTTCTTGGTTATATTAGAACTTAATACTAAGTCTTCACTTAGTCTCATTTTCTTAGTTATTCCATTCCATACTTAGTCTCGATTTCATATTTCTTGTTTCCATTCCATTTTCTTGGTTGTTCCATTCCATACTTAGTCTTGATTCCATATTTCTTGTTTCATCTCACTTGCGGGATCACAAACCCCGCATTACATCCCTTATATTCTCATACCTCTCCCCACTCACCCATACTTAAACATTTTCCCATCTCCCTAACTCCTCTCTTGCGGGGCCATACACTCTTTTCCCCCCTATCACCCCCACATTGCATTCCCTTAATCCCTTCCCCATTTCCCTCTTGTGGACCTACACCCCTTGTGTACCCTCTCTCTCCCCCCCCCCTTCCACACCCCCGCATGTTCTCACCCCATATCGCATACCCTCACTCCCTCCTCTTGTCCTTCTCCCCATTCTGCTACAATTAACCATTTTTCCTAAGTTTTTATTCCCCAGCCGCATCATGACACATGGAACCCTATTCACCAATTACACTATGACATGTGTCATCTTATCAAACTGTGACATGTGGGCTATGACTGGTCGTTGAATGGACGTTGACTAGATGCTTACTGGACTACATCTAGGCATTTATTGGGCATCAAAAGTTTTACTAATTTATGAAATTTCCTAAGTCATGAAACCTACACCAAATTAACCATAGTTTCCTTTGTTCCATGTGAGGACTATGGTAAAAGTTTCATTATAAACACTTAAAAACTCATGACCACAATGCATGTGGGATTGGAAATTTTTTTAGAAGGGATAATTTTGATGAAGGGCTAGGATTGACTCATGAAATTGATGGACGACTGTTGAGCAACAAACTTATAGAGGTCAGAATGAGATATTCGGGTATTAGTTTTGGACAAACTATACCTCGTTGGAAAAATAATTTGACGAGGAAGAAGATGGAGCAATTTTCAAGATGTGAAAATGGTCATAAATCGCTTATAAATTGAAATAAAATCCATCTATGCTTTCATGGTTTGCTGATAAATTTTCTTGGAACCTCAACTTCTCGAGCTTATAACTTGAGATCCAGAACTCCAAATTATGTTGAGGAGGACTCGGCGGAAAGCTGAGATGATGAATATTCCATCTATAATTTTTTCAATGGCTGAAACATAAAATGTGTTTCTCATAAAATTACAACATGATCAACTTTTGTTAAAGCAAGTCAACTTGAAAACTTGGAAGTAAAGTTTATTAAATCAATTTTATTAAAGGAATAAGTGGGCCTTACTTGGAGGCACTAATTTCAATGAAATAAATTAATTAATGAGAATTCAATAAAAATTAATTAAAAGTGGTTTAATCCAAAAAGGAATCATGGAAAGTTCTAGAAAAGAAAACGCTAACTACTTCAAGAGCATTGAGACCAAATTTTAAAAGGGAAAGAGAAAGGCAACATCAAAGGGTTGGTAGTTAGAAGTTTCTACAATGGTGAATATTCTGCAAGAAGAAAAGCTCTATCTTTCCAAGATTCGATGGGCTGGCTCACTAAAACTTATATCTCTACATCTTCTTCTTTTTTGTTTTTTCCATCAAATCTTCCATGAATGTATGGGAAACAAGAAGATTTGGGTATGAGCAGTTATTTTTCTAGAAATATTCAGTCATCTTGTAACATTTCAGGTTCAAAGGAGCATAATATTTTCTTGTAAAAAGTAAATGCAATTAATTTCAGTTCATGTAATTTTAATTGAGACCTTGTTGACACTGTTTCAGTTCTCTTGTTCCAGACATTATTGAACTTGTCATATTGGGATATTTTTATAAATTCTTCCTGCAAAGAACTATTTTGGGGTATTAAATTAGTGATTTCTCAAACTTGAGTTGAAATAAAGTGATTTCAAATATATTGGCTATCAAAATATGTTTTGAGTAATAATGAAGTTATCATTTAAAGTTCTTTGAAGACATGTCTATTTCTTCATCTTGCAAAATTCATAGCAGATTCCAAGTTCAATTTATCTTACAAGAAAGAAAGAATGTTTGTTGAAGGGAGACTCCAAAACCTTGTAAACACAAATATTTTTGACACATTTTATCCTATCTTTTTCTTTAAATGATCTGATGTATATTTTTATAATTGTATATAAGGGTTGTACATTTCTATATATACAATCTTTCTTGGAATATCTTTTGGGTTTTTCTCTTTAGCATTCACCCTTTACATTCATTGTAGAACCATACAAAGGAATATTCCAACATTTCAGCCAAAGACGAGTACCAGATCTATAAAAATGCATGGGGATTTATATCCTTGTGAATTTGTTGTTTGGATCTTGACCAATATGAACATCAATAAAGATCAAATAAACAATGTGTGAAATTGGTACTACATAATATTCATGATACTTAAATGAGAAAATAATAAATGTGTATGTCCTAATGAACTAGGATGGGGCTCCTGTTGACCATATATTAAGAAAAGGTAACTTGGAAGATAAAAGGGAAGAAATCATGAATAAGTCTTGCAAACAAACAATATCGTTTGAATGACAAGACTGGATGATTGTAGATTGAGAAAGAAGAAATTGAGGGAAATGCTTCAAACAAGACTTATACTCACAAAAATGGAATCAGGGGATGGTGGTTCTTCCTGGCACTTTTTTCCTTTCACCTCAAATAAGTAGCATTATCATTGTCTTGAACTATCATAACCATTTATTTAATCTTCAATATCAAGGTGGGTTAGCTATTGCTTCTAACACACCCTTTAGCCATTCTCGAATATACTCGCGTAATGATGCTACAATTATATCTTGTGTAACTCTAACCATGAACAAGTCATCTTCAATCCTCTTCAATATGTTGCGTTTTTGTTGTGCAATGGATGCTTGGTATTCATTCTTGTTAATCAAAATGACTATCTAGTGTCATATCTCATCCTCTAGAATTTTTTTGCGGTCATCAAATTTTATTCCCCTTGTGACCCTTAGTATAACCAATTCATCTTCCATTTGATCTCTTATAAACAACATTGAATACCTTATCAAGAGTGGGCCTTCAAATTCCTTGATGATATTTTTCACCCTCATAAACAATGTACTTCTCCTTCCTTCAAGAGCGTCACAGGTGGTGATCAATTGTTAGAGGGTACCTATCCTCCCAAGCCAACCAACTTGTATTTTATTCAATATATTCTTATAAGGGGAATCTTATTTACGTATCGTAATCTCATCCATTCTTGATACTCTTGAAATGAAATTACTTACTACATTTTTATAAAAATGTTCACCAATTTGTAAATCCTTTTGCAAGAATTCCTTAAGTGAACAAACTCTTCCCATCATGACACTTGCCTCTATAACAATCTCTAGGGAGTCCATGATTATGTTTATTCTTTTATTAATGTTTTTAGGAACACATTTTTTTACACCAATAAATGATTTAGTATCCCTTGTGACCTTAGAGATTGATCTGATCACTTCCTCAAGAAATTCATCCAGGACTATCATAGACAAGGGCTCTTCAAGTAACAACTTCGATCTAAGGTAAACTTCAAGTTCCCTTATCCTTTTCTTCAATTTAGAATTCTCTAACTCCTTCTCGGTTATCGAGTGAGATAATGCCTCACTCGTGGCATAATGCAACCTAAGAAACCTTGTGGGCCTCAAACCTTTGTCTTCAATTTCGGAGCTCCACTTTCATGTCACTCTTACTCTTTCAATTCGAAGCTTCCTATATTATTTATCATATTTGGAATGATGAAGAGTCACTGACTCTTCCTCAAAAAATGTTGGCCCCTCTCGAGCCAACTCCTATGCTATCACTTTAGTCTCCTCTATTTGTATCGCATCCCATGCAGACACATCATTGACCTCATCAACTTCCATGTCTGTCACCTTTATTTCCAAACCCTTGAGGTCTTGAGAATAACCTCCATATGGACTCATTTTTCTATTGGGAACAAGAGTAGCAACATGTTTTATCTCCAATTGATGTCGAGGAGGGTCCCCACCATCTTCATCACCCACACATCCTTCATTATTCTCTCTTCCACCAATATTAACTTCCCAATTTATTTTTCCTAAAGAGGAAATCTTGTGAGAGTGATGAACTATGCCACATTTTACACTGGCTATGGATTTTCCCCTTTGTCTGTGTTATGTATGTTTTTTTCCTCTAGGAGAGGGACCTCCATTGTACAAACATTTGAACTTGCACTTGTATGTGCACATTCACGAGTGGTTTTCTTCTTCTTTTTGGGAATATTTTTTCTTGTGGTGGCTATCACTTTGGATTCAACATGCATGTCCTCATTGGAATCGCCTCCTTATGTGATTTCTTCCAAGATATTGAAAACTAGGCACATCTGATTGAAACCATTTTAACGATGAAAACACCTTCAAGATAAAATCCTTTGTGGGATTTATCTTCTTTCATATTAAAAGAGTCAACAAATATTTGATCTCCTATAGGCTTGATGAAATTTGAATTGTAATATCGACAAATTTGAAAGGAATGGGAATGAATTTACACTTCCTCTTCTTATGAAAAAAACATGGACCATGTCCTATACTTTCTACATAATTCATAAAACAAAAATCTATCACAAACAAATTGGGTGAGAAGAAGGGGCCTCCCTTCAAAGAAAAAGAGCCTTATGTACGTGAACTGCTAGTCAAACAAAGATACTCCCTTCCCCATGAAAAAACTTATGGTCACCCCTGTCACCCTAGACATTTCAGTCCTATTGAGTATACTTCTGCATTCATTGACAAAAGAATCTTGGATTTGATCAAAGTGGAATAGTTCCTTGTGCTTCCACATGTAGGGTACCGAAATTGAGTAGGATCCTCATAAAAATCGACATTTCCCCTTGGAAGAATGCCCTCAAATGTATTACATTAAGCTAAATAAAGAACCAAGTAATAGGTCATGTAGAACCTACTAGTCTAGATGAAGTTTGACAACTGGCGGGAAATATTGTTGGTAGTACGACTGCTGTTACACTAAAACCCGCAGGTGATTGGTAAAATCATCGCCGCCAGATTTCAAGGATCCATGAGAGGTGATTAGTCCCTTGTCATGATACACTAGGGAATGCTGACTACTTGCAATTTCGTGCAACAATATCCCCCTCAGCGTGAACTGAGTGTGTATCGAAATCATGACCTCTAGCTCTGATACCATTTGTTGGCAGTACAACTATAGTTACACCAAAACCTACAGGTGATTGGTAAAATCACCTCGCCAGATTTCAAGGATCCACGAGAGGTGATTAGTCCCTTGTTATGATACACCGGGGAGCGTTGAATACTTGCAATTTCGTGCAACAAATATCATTTAAGATAATATAGGCCCAATAGAAAAATTACCCTTACTTTGTACCGAGTAATGGAGGATGTCTAAAACATACCTGGGAACATAATTTGTTGACTCTTGTCCCACTAATCATGTGAAAATAAATGCAAATTCCTTATACAATTGAGCCAACATGCATGTATTAATAGTGTTGGTGCTCAAGGGTTTGACAGGACATTGGACCAAAAAAACCTTAAGAAACTTCGTGCCACCACCCAAAGCGTCCAAGAAAGAGTCTTCCTTAGAATGTTTTAGGACCCTGTCTAGTGCTAGGAGTTGAAACATCCTTCTAAAAGTGTTAGGTATTAAAGGGAAAATAATACTTCCACTGTCCTTCACTTCAATTATTTAGTGCTTTGAATCAAATATTCAAGTGCACCATGCTATGAGTTCTCTGAAATTGAATACCTTAGGCATGCACCCAACCTTAGCTATCCTCTAGGTCTAGACTTTGTTTGTAATATTGTCTTCTAGGGAAATCTCATAATACCACTTATATGAAATAGACCATTGGAATTCCCTTCTTTCTTGAGCGAATGAATTCAATGTATCTCCATAGAATGGTTCTCTCCTTCTCTTGTTCACCATATTTTCCACTTTCAATGTGTTGAGGTATTTGTGAGGATTACTTGTATAAGTCAGATTTTATGTTTTATAGGTTTCCTTCTAATCATAAATTAAGGGTCAATCCAATATTCAAAATTTTCCCCTCGCACATTTGGTTTTGTATTCCATACATATACCAAATGTGCGAGGGGAATATGGTTTTGTATTCCATACATACATAGAGGTAAATGAAAGTTCATAAACATTGATATTCCTAAAAGTTAACACACTAATGCCCTAGAAGATGAAGGTCATGAATAATGATATGATTTGAATATGTGACTATTGGGTTTGCAACTAGTCTATAAATGTGTTCTTTTAATTAATTATGTTTTCCTCCTATTACATATTTAATATTGTCAGTATAAACCTTATGTCTACTTTTCCATGGCGTGAGTTATTGTCGATAAAAAAAAAATGTTGACTCATAATTTATGCTAACATGTGATGTTTAGATCTATTTATTATAATAATTGCATGCTTACACTTATATTTTCTTATATGTTATGCTAATTAACTATATCGAGTTTTTTGTTGCATTTTGGTTAATGATGCCTGGTTACGCTTATAATATGTTTGATTTATGTTTATGAATTGAATAATTAAGGAAAATTGAATTCTACATGACTCGATTTTCTTATTGAAATTATAATATTATTTCATGATGCCCAACAATTTCAAATTAATCAGAATACTCCAATCATAAAGTTGTGACAAAACAAATCTTCTAGATAAGCATAATATTATGACGAAAGATGAAAAATAAATATATTGTTTCCAAGGAAAACCTCATGGGAAAACCCAATGGAGGATTCCTCACATTCATGGATGACATCACTATTAAACCCATTGGGGTAGACTAGTGCACCTAACCCAAGGGGATTTTAATTAAGCACTTTCTATCACATAGCTAACCAAATGTTCAACAATGTTATAAAAAACTAGTTGATCTAACCCCTTGACATTAAAAATAAATATTATATAAGAATGAAATTAAGACACATTATAGTAATTATACTAAAATCATAAAGTTACAACCAATTATGATATCATTACAAATTAGATAAGTATAATATGTAAAACAATTATGAAAAATAAATATCAAATAAGCATAATACTACAACAATTTACAACAAATTATATTCCAATCAAAAAGTTACAACAAATTGTAATATCCATACAAACTAAATGGCATAATATACAACAAATCAACACAAAATATGACAAATTAAAAGATAATAATAATGTTATAAATTATGACAAATTATAATATCCTTCAATTACCAATACCAATATAAATTTCAGAGAAATATTTCTCCCAGTGATATATTACCAATTGTGTCATGTAAAAATCAAAATTTTGACCTATGTTATATCAATGTCGACCTTCCCAACAACCATTATTTCGACCCTCATTTCGATAGTTGTAATGCCAATTTCATCAACCATGAGTTTTTACCTCAATACTGATTTAAATACCCAACATTATTTCAAAATTTACATTTTATATGAAATTTGCTACAAAAATTAGGTCTAAATTTTTTACTTCAACACAATGGGTGACAATAAGATACAAAATGCTAAAATTTTGACCTAAATCAAGAACCAAAGAATTTCCTTTGAAAATAAAGTTGAAAATATGGGCTCAATTTGTAATGAATATACTTTCCATATCCATTAATAATTGCTAACACACAAATTTTCATCATCCATGACTCGATGAACTCACAACCCTACTTTGTAGTTGAGTAAAATTTTTAACTCCTTCCTTAGTGCAACATTAACCTGATTTATAGGAATGTTTTAAGATAGAATAAATCAATTATAATCATACTTATCCTTATCCTCAACCTCCTCTATGATACTTCAGTGTCCTCTATGATATGATTTACCACTTTATTTTATTTTCCCCTACATCTGAACCAAAACCAAAACCAAAGTCAATATAAGTATGCATTATATGTAACTTTCTAACTTAAAACATACTTAACATGGATTTTTTTGGGTCAATAGTGATACCTATTATTATAGGAATAACTTGTGTGTCATATGTTAAAACTTACTAATGCATTTAAATAAATGGATTACACAAAAAAAAAAAAATTGAAATATTTTTATAAATGCATCAACTAAAACCTTCATAAGTATAAACCTCCACAAAGTAAGCTTTGCATATTTTTATACTATATTTTCACAAAACCTCAATTTCACCAAAGATTCTATTGCGTTTTAGGATTGGTGTGCAACTTATTTATAAACACAATGGTGCATAAAACTCAATAAAGTGCATCAATGAAAATAATTCTTGAAAAAAAAGAGAGAGAAAAAGGCACCAAAAACCATTTTTTTTTCCAATGTACAACTAATTTAACCAAAACAATAATCCATTGTTGTGCCAAAACTGAAGTTGAATATTGTGCAAGATATTTTATTGTGGAACATATCTAAGAGGAGATGGATTTTTCAAAAACGAATTGATAAGGAGTCGCCATAGGCTGGTAAACCTCAACTTATGGTATTGGAGCACCAAGGCCTTTTTTTTAAGGAAGGCTTTTCATCTAGAGATAATTGGGCATTTGATTTTTAATTTTTTAACTAAGTAAATTTTGATCTTATGATTAATTTGATTAATTAAGGTGCAAATTGTATAGTTTAGTGATAAAGTATTGTTGGAAAATTATATATAATTAATTAAAATGGATGGAAAACACAATATGGTGGGGATGAATTTTCATATGCATTTCATGTCTAAGACCAATAACCTTCACCTTTGTCTTGTAAAATAAATAAGAAGGCATGACCATCAAAGAATGAATGAGTATACATGAACATACCACAAATAATAAGGTCTACTAAATTTCCCTAATGGAAGGGATAGAAGTAGCTATATGGCAGGGTGAAAATGAAATGTGTGTTGTTGTGAATTCCCTTCTTATTTTTCATCATACAATAGGTTATTGTAGAGTTAGATCCATAAATCTAGTACCATTGTGTCATAGAGCATGATCCTTGCTCAATTTACTATGCAATTGAGTGGGATTGATAAGGATCATTTGAGGGATCTAGATATTTTTTCTGGGATATATCATGTTTGTTCTAAATTTTATGTTATACTTAGTTTATAATTGGACATGAATGTTTTCAATAATATATTCACATACCA
>ML806952.1:152584-162604 GCA_009831015.1 Picea engelmannii | reverse complement strand
AGTAAGACCAAATTTTTTGGTTAGAGTATAGTATGTATTATTCTATGTAATATTTTCCGATCGATTCAACAAATATTCCGTGTGGGGCACACTCTACAAGGTCTCTCTCTAGAATAAGCGATAATTCAGAAAGGTATGCCATTTTCGCTATAATTCATTTTCTGGGAGGTTCCAAGTAGTGAAACATGGAGGAATTGCATAAATACACTGAATAACATTGTTTATCAGTTTCATATCTTTATTCATTACAGGTACAAAGTTATGATTATTTCAAGTTAGGGTTGTTGACTTATCCAAAACTAGTCATGTGAGACTAAAGAAAAGTTTGATGAAAATGCTAGTCTCTTGTTGTTAAAGTTAAGGAAGGTTTGTAGGTATGTGATCATATACACTAGTTCTATTAAACGATTACAAATCATATTTGGATGATGAAATTGACGAGGGATTTTGGTTAAGGTACATGTTGGGTACATGGTTGAGACAAGTAGTTGATGAGTTGGCACATACATGATGTGTATAGTTGATGATGTTGGTACATATTGATGAGTAGTTGACACACGATTGGTACATACTTGGTACATGGTTGGTTGCACTTGTTTATGGTATAGGTTGATTACAGGTTGTTTGGTACATGTTGGTGCATGGTTGATGCACTTGTTTATGGTATAGGTTGAGGCATAGGTTGATGCATGATTGATGCATGGTTCAGGCTTATTGGTATAGGTTTACAGTGGTATATCTCACAGTGATAGTGTGACAGTGGTTCCATCATTCTACTTCTACTTCAGGGAAGTTGGATGAGTCAAGGACAGGTGGTTGTAGCCACCTTCCGGTTGTAGTCGGAGAACATAGGGGGTTGTAGCCTCCTTCTGGTTGTATCCAGAGAATTGGGGAGTTGGATATTCCTTCATGTTGTAGCCTGAGAAACTAGGGGGTTGGAGCCTCCTTCCAGTTGAAAATGTGTTGGGCCCTTCATTTTTGAGAAAGAATTGCGCAAGTTTTGAATAATCATGAGTCACGCAAACTTCATCAGAGGTTGGAAGGAAGAATAACAGAAAGCAGTTGCAGATGCTAGCGCAACACCACCTAAGCAACAAACAGTTGCAACAGAACAAGAAGGTGAGAAAGCCGAACAGGAAAACATAACTCAACTATATATAAGACTGAATATAATTGTAAAAGGGTTGGTTAGGTTGGGTTGATTTTGTTTTTTTTCGTTCAGTTCGTTGGTTCACTCATTCATGATTTGAGTAGATTCGGGTTGAGTCACATCTATCAGAGTCGCCCACGGTTTTGGGATTAGTTGTTGCTACCTGTTGTAAGTCGAGATGAGGAGAGTCTGAAATAAAAAAGACTTATCAGTTGGGGAATTAGAACTCTGTGGATGAGGCCTAGAACCAAGAGTTTGTACTGAATATCTCTATGTAATTTTGAGTCTGTAATGCAAGAAAGATCTTAGAGATAATATGATAAAGGAGAACCAAATTTTCAAAATAGGATGTGTCTTTGTATGTTTACATGTGCATTACATTGTTCCTTTATGGTTTATGAGTTCTATTTAATGGTTCTATGCTTAAAGCGCTGTTCATAATGTAAGTAGGTTCAATTCTCGCGGTTATATGTTTCAGATCTGATGTTGCTCTTCTGCAAGAACATGAATGAGTTCTGGATGATCTATGGATTCTCTTTGGTATTTTCCCTACCCTTCCCTATCTTTCTGGATGATGTTGCTTTGGGTGAGAATTCTTCTCTTCGTAGGAGATGAAAATTCCAATTCTCTAGACTACACGGTACATTTTGTTGGTAACCTGAGAAGAACCCTGGTCCAATCTAATCCACGCCAACAAAATGGTTCTGTTGTCGGGACCCGTGTAAAAAGGGAACCTATAGGAAGAATGCTACCACTGATCCATAGATATGGCATCGATCAATGGTGAGAAAGAAAATGTGACGCCTTCACATGGAAAGAAGCGAAACTAAGAAGAAAATCAGTGGGAACTACTAAGGAAGAAATATTTTACTCGGAAAGATCAGGCGACCACTACGAGATTTTCTAGGTTAAATTCCTAGAAGAATTTTTTCACTGGGTCAAGAGACTCCAAGAAGCTCCAGAGTTCTAGGGACAAGTCAAGAAGATCTACGCATGGGATACCAACAAGTTAGCAACACTCCACATGATGGATTGCCCAGTCACACGAGCTATGGATTTCTGGGTTAGCACCACGATCAAAGGATACATAATTGAATTTGCAGTTGAGAACCACCATTATTTCTCGCGAGCAGAGGAAATTTTCAATAAAGTTGCAAGGGGAAGACTGTTAAGAGAGATCCCCTTGTGGATTAATACTTTCTTGGTGGAGGAAGGGATGTTGATTATATCCCCGACCGAGATGGCAACGTAAACATCCTCGCTTGGGGTAGGGCGAGACGGGGTGAATGTCATGGCATGAGAAAGGGGAAGAGTTATTTGACAAATTGGGGGGGNGGAAACAAGGAAGGGATTCGAGAGATGAGTGAGCCTTGAAGAGAGCTGCAATAGTTAAAAAATGGTGGCGCGACAAGATCAAGAAAGCTGCAAAACAGTCTGAAAAGATGAGGAAAGAAGGACGATCGGGAGAAATAGAGGAAAGACAGATGGAAGAACTGCAAAGAATGAAAATACATGAATGACTAGCCAATAAAATATGGAATGAGAGAGAAGCAAGGAGAGCAAGAAGTCCCCAGGAGGCAGGATGAGAAGGAGGAAGCACAGATGTAAGAGAAGAGGAAGTCGACATGAATCTTGGAGGAGAAAGAGAAGATTTAGCCCCGATGATAGGAGAAATCAGGAATCCAGATGAGGAGATCACCCTAGTGGAAGCTAATGATACCCCCCAGATCAAAGAAAACCACCCCAAAGCCATTGGCACCAACCCTGAATCACCCATACCCCAAGTGCCTTCTATACAAGTAATAAGTTCAACACTACCTTCTCGTGCAAGTTCTATTCCAGTACACTTATTTAATCAGTCACAACCAGGAAGTGCGAGTACAGGGAGGATATTGGTATCCCCTGGTAGATCACAAGAAAGACTGATAGGGTTCATATTGATACGAACAACAGGAGCAAAAATGGCCAGCCATACAGGAGGTTTGATCGTGAGATACCTATAATTTTGGGGTAAGGGAGATGAAGACGTTGAGTATCATTGGTTCTTGTGTGAAACAATCTGGAGATCCAAAGGGACTCCGGATGCAAATAAGCTGGTCGAGTTCTAGACTACCTTAAGAGGTCTCTCTCTTAAGTGGTACATGAATATCATTGAACCAGGAGTGCCAGGGACACAAGGTCAAGCGTTTACACTTGACCAAGTATGACCAAGTTTCATAGAAGAATTCAAACTACCTCAGTCAGAACAACAAGCCATGTTTGAGTTGCGTGAGATCTAGCAGAGGGAAGGCGAATCAGCCTAGGATTAAATCCAGAATTTTAAAGACACCATAGGGAGGTTGGCACATCCAATCCACGAAGAACACCAAAGGGAGTGGTACATTTAGAGTTCAACGGAGAAAAATAAGAACCGGAAAAGAATTCCAACTGGTAGCCCAATTAGATGACTTCGAAATTAAAGATGTCATGTTGGACCTAGGGTCAGATGTGAACATTCTTCCCAAGAAGACCTGGGAAGACTTAGGAAAATCGAGACTGACATATTCCCCAATTCAGTTAAGAATGGAAAACCAATACTATATCTTTCCCATAGGAAGATTGGAGAACATGGAAATCGATGTAGGAGGAGTAAAAACAGTGGCTAACTTTGAAGTCATTGAGATCAGGGGAGACAAGGACCCCTACCCTGCGCTACTTGGCATCGATTGGGCCTATGAAAATTATGCAGTAATTGAGTTAAAGAAATATACCATGACTTTTGAAGCTGAGGGAATCAAGGTAGTTTATCCTTTGGATCCATATGTGGGACCCAGGTACACGAACCAATAGACAATAATATGGAAGGAGAAGACCTAGACTAGCTGTACACTGTAATAGCTGGGACAAGAAATGACTACATAAACCCCACTGCGGATGGATCACTAAGCTGGCGAAGTATACAGTCAACAAACAAAGATTCAGAACTGGATTTTGATAGTCGACAACAAGGTTTACATGAAATATTCTCAAGAATATGCACAACTATCAAAATGACCAGATCGGTTGGGACCGAAGTCAGAGAACATCAATATACGATGGCACCTAAGATCTAGGCAAATTTTTATAGAATATGAAGCAACTGTGGTGGAAGATCAAAGAATATCGGTACTAGATATAGCTTTTCAGAATACCCCCGCCAGATGGTGGGCTACTCATAATGCTACATTCAGAACTTGGGATGAGGTAAAGAAATCCCTCATGTATAGGTTCTGGAATAGGGAGCAGTTAGAATCAAAGATGTAGATGGATCTCCACATTGTGCAACTGTGCAGAGGAGGATCAGACCCTAGGATACACATTCAATAGTGTGTGTCAGAGTGGTAGGCTGCAGAGATACCTTCTCACTTCTGGGTCTAGGTATTCCCCCATTCTCTAGGTCCCATCTCGAAAGCTTGGTTTATACATGAGGAAACCAAACGACAGACCTACGATTGGCAGACACTGGCAACTCAATTTTGCAAAGATTTCTCATTTACAAGTAAGTACCCCGAGCTCAAACTAGTCCTACAAAATATTAAAGAACTTCTTTTTACAACCAATAGTAATAACAAATCAGATCTTGTAGTATGTGCCAAGCATACTCAAAAATGTCAGAGTAAACCTCACCCACCCTTGATTGAAAATCCCATAGAATGTTATCAGATTAGCAAAGATTCAGAAAGCCTAGACGAATTAGAAGAACTAAGAAAGCTAGCCATCAAAGAGACCGAGGGGAACAAAAAAATCCAAAACACAATACCTAGCCAGACCGACAGTTCCTACAATCACCCATTGAAATTGCAGAAGCTTAACATAGGGACCGAAGAGCAACCCAAAATAGCTTTGGTAGGAGATTACTGGGATGAGCAAACCAATAAGGAAATACAGATCTTACTGAGGGAATACAAAGATTTGTTCCCAAAGAATTTTTCAAAATTAAAGAGAATCAAAGGAGTTATGGGAGAAATGAAGATTGAGTTAAAACCAGGATCCAAGCCTGTCAGACATAGGCCATACCGTCTTAACCCCAGAGTAAAGGAGAAAGTCAAGAAGGAGATTGATAAGATGCTAGAAGTAGGTCTCATTTTTACAATAGAAGAAGCATAATGGGTCAGCTCGATAGTCATTCAAAGCAAGAAATACATTGAGGATATTAGAGTCTGTGTGGACTACAAAAGCGTCAATTTAGCCTGTGTGCATGACCCTTTCCCAACACGCTTTACCGACAAGGTTCTAGAACAGGTTGCGAGGAAGGAAGAATACTCATTTACAGACGGATTCTTCAGATACCATCAAGTTAGGATTGCTGAAGAGGAAAAGAGAAAAACCACCTTCATTACCAAATGGGGATCTTTTGCATACAATGTGATGCCATTTGGTTTAAAGAACGCCCCTATAATTTTCTCTAGGATTGTGATAGAAGCCTTTAGAGAGTTCATTCACAAGTTCATAGAAGTTTATATGGATGATTGGACAATATATAGTTTGCTTAAGTAACATGTAGCACTACTAAGGCTAATGTTTGACAGATGCAGAGAGTTACAAATCTCATTAAATCTCAGGAAGTGTATCTTCTATGTGCCACTTGGAAATTTGTTGGGTCACATAGTCTGCCGAGAAGGAGTATTGGTAGACCGAGCTAAAGTTGCGACAATTTCAAATATGATGCCACCTACGAGTATTAAATAGTTGCGCTCCACACTCGGACATACAGGCTACTATCACAAGTTCATTCAAAGATATGCCAACATTACTGCACCTTTGGAAAACCTCTTGAAAAAGGCTGAAATGTTCTGGTGGACTCCCGAATGTGACAAAGCATTTGAGACACTTAAGGAGAAACTCATTACTTCATCGATTATGATATTCCCATACTGGGAGAAGGAATTTCACGTCCATGTGGATGCTTCAGGAATTTCCTTTGGAGCTATCCTAACACAACATGGAGATGGTGCTATGGATCACCCTATCTACTTTGTGAGTCGGACGCTATCGCAAGAAGAGTGAAACTACACAACGAAAGAATGGGAAGGATTAGCAATGATCTAGGCTTTACACAAATTTATACATTATCTGTTAGGATCTCATTTCAAATTCTTTACTGATCATTCAACATTAAAATACCTAGTTAACAAACCTGTGTTGGAGGGAAGAATTTGAAGATGGCTCATGTTATTTCAGGAATTTTCCTTTGAAGTCATCATCAAGCCATGACGATGCAACTTCAGACTCGACCATCTATCAAGACTAGAGTCAGGAGAAAGTGGCAGAGCAGTGGATGACTAGCTCCCAGATGCATATTTTTTCAGAATTGAGGCCATACTGGAATATCTGGAGGACATAACAATCTTTCTCAGTATAGAGGCATGTCCTGAAACATATTCCGCAACCTAGAAACACCATATGGTCGTCAGAGCAGCAGATTATCAGCTGATCGCCGAGAAATTGTATAAACTAAGACTAGACAACATCCTCAGATGATGTGTCCTAGATCATGAAAGGAAGGATATACTTTGGGAATGCCATAGTGGAATTGGAGGAGGACACGTAGGAGGAAAGGAAACAACACATAAAGTTTTACAGGTAGGACTATGGTGGGAAACACTTTTCAAAGATGAAAAAGAATACACCATATCGTGTGATGTTTTTCAAAGAGTGGGCAAGCCGTCACGATGAGATGAACTTCCATTACAACCCATTAGAGCGCTACAGGCATTTGAGAAATGGGTAGTTGAATTCATTGGGACAATCAACTCCACAACTAAACATTCGAAGGCAAGGTACATCATTACCGCAACCGACTACCTTACTCATTGGGTAGAAGCAACAACGGTACAAGATTGTTCAACGGATACTGCTGCTAGGTTCATTTTCGAAAATATCATTACCCACTTTAGATGTCCCAGGAGCCTAACCATCGATCAGGGTACTCATTTCATTAGCAACACTATAGCAACACTTACAACAAAATTTATGATTCAACACCATAAGAGCAGTCCATACCATCCACACACCAACGAAACAGTCGAAGCCTTCAATAAAATCCTGGAAAAGGGACTAACAAAGGTCTGTTGCGCAAACCGAGAGGACTGGGACGATAGAGTTCCAGCGGTACTATGGGCCTATAGGAAAACCACGAAGAAAATCTATAGATACACACCATTCCATATTGTTTATGGGAAAGAGGAAATGGTTCCTAGAGAGTTCATCACTCCAAGTCTATATATTGCACAAGCCACACGTATGACAGACAAAGAATCAATGGTGTAGAGACTTGCGGAGCTACGAGAAATCAAAGAAACCAGATTTCTGGCAGACTTCCATCAGTTAGTTGAAAAGGAAAGACAAAAATATTGGCATGAACGAAACATTAATACCAAGGTATTTACACAAGGGGAAAAGGTGTTACTCTACGACAACCGATACCAGAAGCATCTTGGCAAGCTGCACCTGCACTAGTTGGGACCCTTCATAGTTGCTAAGATCCGACCATCAAGAGTAGTCCGAATCACGCAACTAGATGGCGTTCTCCGACCATGATGGGTGAATGACACTTGCCTGAAGCCCTACATACCTCAAAACTGAGAAGAAGGACAATCGCTCCAATCCGACGAAGCTTGTACAATAGTTAGATTTGAGTTTCATTTTCTCTCTGAAATTTTGTAAATTCAGTTAATAATGTCCATGTGTGCAATGTTGCGCCATAACATATAGTTCATTTGTTTTGTTTAAGTGTTGGTCGGAGGGGCCATGAATCCCAATCCAATCTGATTTAAAGGCCACACAAACCCAATCCAATCACACCCTTTATTGCCAGACCAGTACCCTGATTGTCGCCCGTTAAGCCATAAATACGCATTATGCCAAGATTCCATCGAAGTTTGTGCCAGGATACTTGCCCGACAAATAGAACGATCTCAATTCGGCCACATTCCTATTCCACCCAAACAAAGTAAATACCAAGATCGCCCAATTAGATTTACCTGGATTAAACTATCCTGTCGAACAACTCACACCTCGTTACATCTATACGGTCATGATGACACACAGTATTGCTAAAACTTACCCATTAAGCCAACCATAAGATTCTCAGAACTCAGCCGAGAAAGTATTGTTTCTAAAACAAGCATAGACATTTTCAAACTCAGTTGTGCAAACTAGTTAGGACCATTTCCAAAACTGTAAACATAGCCCTAGTTCTTAACAACCATAGAAGCGCTAATGCCAAGAGCCACAACAAGCCGCAGCACCATGACCAAAGATGCAGTACCAGATGAGATCTGCAACCCCTGGGTTGAGATTATAGTTGATCTCAAAGGGAAGATAGAGCATGTCAAGATACTCGACCTTGACCTTACAGATTCAACCCTGTTTCCACAGATGCACCCAGACGTTTTTTGGCAGTTAGCTCCGGATAGAACGAGAGATATGCACTTTATATCGAAAAAGGATTTCATCAACCTATTCAACTCCACCATCACGAACCTGAGAGACTTACCAGTCTTTGGAACCACATGAAAAATTGTGCGCTGCATGAAGTTCCTGAGAAGAAGAGTGCATGACATAAGTCTATGGCTGGATAAGAGATATCCAATCCATGCAAAAGATATCCAACAACCCACTGGACTCTCCTCCGAAGGAGAGGATGTGTTGAAGGGATTTCAGGGCCTTAGCAAGCATGGGAAAAAGAAAGGAGAGCTCAACCTATATGATAAGTTCAATACAAAGAGAGGAGGACACACAATAGTCATCGAGCCAATACTACCCAAAACAGTCCGGACTGACTGCCATGTCATGGCCAACAAAGTTATGAGGTCCTATTATAAGGGTGAATGCACTTTAGATGCGCTATCAGTCACTGACTTCTGCACATAGGGGACAGTGATCAATTGGTGTAGCTTCTTGCTGGAAGAACTACTAGTAGCGTGCGAGGAGGCACAGGAGAAAGGAGGCACCTTTACCTATGGATTGCTTCTTGTGGCATTCACAATGCTCAAATGGAAGTCACCTGTGGCAAGACAACCGACAATACCAGATAAAGGGCACCTGGCAAAAATGTTTGAGCCATGGTAGGCCATACCAGACTCGGAGGACACAACACTCAACAATGCAACATACACCAAATGGTACAATGCTATGATAGACACAACATAGAGGCCGCGCATCCCATAGGAGATCCTCAATAACAACATGAGGAATATTTCATTCAGCATGAACTGGCACAACACATTCGTTTGGCCAAGGCATACCAATAGGGAACATTTTCACACACTGATTCTACCATTCTATTTGGATGAGGACACCTTAGATAAAGAAGTGATGTCATGGCCAACGTAAATTAGGAATGCACTACATTTTGCCTACCGAGATGCTCAAGAAAAAAAACAAGGAAGAAAGAGAGGGACTGAGCTTAGGCCTCGAGCTGAAGAAGCCAGATGCCCTGACAGAAACAGATTCAGAGAAGGAAGAAGAAACACTGCAGTTGGAGTGGAGGAAAATACCACCCTCCCGACAGTTGCCACCCAATGCCGTGTTGTCAGGAGCGCAGGTCAATGATATCCTGGGTGCTGTGCTTAGCACTGAACCAATGGTGAATAGGCGCATAATGGGGGTCTCGCTGAATAAACCGCTGAACCCACAACCCCTTGCATCTGCCGTCCCCTTGAACCCACGCCATAACCAAATCCACCATTATCATTGACATTCAATATGACCTGGACCCTGAAACAATTCTGGATACATTCATCATTGAGAAACCCCCACCACTCCAATTACCAAACCTCCTCACCGCCATTTCACATCAGACCACAATCGTAGATTTGATGCATATAGACCACCTTGATACAGAGGAA
>ML806952.1:68622-88839 GCA_009831015.1 Picea engelmannii | reverse complement strand
GGACCCCCCCCCCTCCCAATACCACTTACCACCTCAGGGGGGGTCCGAAATACCACTTACCGCTCCAAAACCGCCCTCCCCCATTTTCACAAAACCGTTGTTTTTCCAGTTTTGACCAGTCTTCTTCCGAAGCGGATTCTAGGCAAATGAAGATAAAATTTAAAAAACCGAAAGAGGTTTTTGTTCATCACGGGCTGAAGAAAAAAAAATTCTCCCATTTGTTTCACAGGTGCCATGCGCAGGGAGAATCGAAGCTATCTTTTAGACTCATTGTTTGGATTTTTGGTTTTCCTGTTACAGTCGCGATCTTCCGGGAGATGTTACGGCGAAATGGAGGTGAATTTGGTGAATCCAAGGGAGGTTTTTGGCCAGAGCATGCCCTTATACAATAAACTCCTTCTGTTTTTTCCCAGGCATCAACATTGAAGAGAAACAGATGTTGTTTCGGACCCCTTTTTTGAATAAATTAGGCCTGTCTTTCATGGCGAACAATTCCAAATTTTTGGGGATTTCTTGCTATTTTTGGACGAGGTGGTTGAATTCGACCTTGGGAACCTGAGGAGAGTATTTTTTATATATTGTATGTAATCAAATGTGCGAAGGGGTCAGAGGACCATGATTTAGTTTTTGTAAAGCAGCTCATTGAACTTTTTGTACTTTCATCAATTCAATAATATAGTGCTATGTTGTAGGATTCTTGTGACTATTTTGACTAGTGATGTGCATCCCTCTTTGTAAATTTGTTTTCTCTGTTATCATAATTAATGTCTACTTCTGAATTATTCCAAGAATATTAAGAACAAAATTGGTTTTAATGTACCCTCTGTCTCTAGCTTGGTATAGTTTTTTATGTTTTCCACTGAAGATTAAACTCAGAATTCTTAGTTGCTTTGTGTTTAATTGGATTTCTTGACCTGTTCTGTCTCACCCATTTCATTTAAATTAAAGGATCCAGTGAGTTGTCTACCTTGCCCTGCAAATATTATCCTGTTGACATGGAGTTTTTATTGTTCGTTGCAGTGACTCCATAGCCCATGGTTTGTTTTCTCTGCCCATACCCAATTCCTAAAAACAAATCCTATGTTTTGTGTAACTAGCCTAATATCCTCTTCAAACAAAGTTATATCAAACAGAGAGATCCCTCTCTAAGTCTTATAGGGCTAGATCCAAGACTCGAAGTGGTTTTGATGTTGCCTATGTGATTGCCTTCACAGCCTTGGGCAAATTACAGAGTGCTAATGCACACTCGCTCTACAATCTAAGCATAAGAAACATGGTTGGTATGTTAGAAGTGGTTTCTCAAAGCACATGACAGGTGATGAAGACAATTTTCTAATATTAAGAAAGGAAAGAGATGGATCAGTCTCCTTTGGAATTGATGACTCAGCTAGAATCATTGGAAAGGGAACTGTTAGAATTGTAAACAAGGATAACAAGGTAGAAAATGTTCTACTAGTGGAAGATATGAAACATAATATTATAAGTGTAAGTAAAATGTGTGACCAAGGTCACAAAATTATGTTCGATTCACATAAATGCGAGATAAGAAAAGAAGGTTTAGGAAAATTGGTTGCAACAGCTGTAAGAACTTCAAGCAACATATGTGTATTAAGTGAAATTGGAAATGAAAAGTGTTATTTAGGAAAGGAAGATGAAGTTTGGATATCGAACAGAAGAATGGGTCACATAAACTTTGATAACCTCATCAAAGTCAGCAAAAAGGAAATAGTCAGAGAAATTCCCCAGATCATGAAGCCAACCAACACTTTATGCAAGCATTGTCAATGAGGAAAGCAAACAAAGACCAGGTTCAAATCAAAGGAATACTCAATGACAAGACCATTGGAAATTGTACATACTGATCTAGTTGGACATCCTAGAACAAAGGGTTTAAAAGGTGAGAAATACTTTATGTTATTGGTTGATGATTATACAAGAATGTCTGCAGTTTGTTTTCTCAAGAATAATTCATAACATTTGAAAAATTCAAGGTATACAAGGCAATTCTCCATTGCTAGAACACCTCAACAGAATGGGGTCGTCGAAAGAAAGAACATGACAGTACAGTAAATAGCTCGAACAATGTTAATGGATTCCAAGTTGATAGATGTTTTTTGGACACATGCAATGCATACAAAATTTCACATTCAAAACAGAGTAATGCTCAGGAACAACAGTGAAATAAATCCTTACGAGCTATGGAAAGGAAGACCAACAAATGTGAAGCACTTAAGAGTCTTTGGAAGAAAATTCTACATCAAAAGAGAAGATGGCAGAATGGGAAATTTTGATTCTCATGTACACAAATGCATACTTGTTGGTTACTCAAGTACAAGGAAAGCATACAAATGTTACAATATAAGGATCAAAAAAGTTTTGGAAATCATCAATGTAACGGTTGGTGAGACAGGTGGAAGAAAATTAAATGAAGAAGAAAAAGAGTCAGTGGAACATGTTTACGAAGAAGAAACAAAGGATGAAGAAGCAACAAAAGAGGAAGATGAAGAATATCAAATGGAAGTAGAAGATAAGAACAACAAGTACCTCCAAAGACACTTAGCAAATGAATCCAGAAGAATCATCTATCAGATCATATTATTGGGAACAAAGATGCAAGAGTTGAGACTAGAAGAAGAAATCGTTCACCAGAAAAACTGCACCTAACACTCGTATCTTCGATTGAGCCAAATAGTTTTAAATAAGCCAATAAGGATGAATTCTAGATACAGGTCATGGATGAATAATTGGATCAGGTAGAGAAGAATGACACTTGGGAATTGGTCCCAAGACCAAGGTACAAGAATGTGATCGACAAAAAATGGGACTTCAAAAATAAAAATGAATGAAGATGGACATGTTACCAGGAACAAAGATAGATTGGTATGTAAAGGATACACATAGGTTGAAGGTATCGACTTTGAAGAGACATTTTCCCCAGTTTCCAGAATGGAAGCAATCATATTGATACTAGATTATGCATGTTCAAAGAATATTAAAGTGTATCAAATGGACGTGAAATCAACTTTTCTGAATGGAGAACTAGAATAAGAAGTCTACATTGAGCAAACAGAAGGATTTCAGTTATCAAAAAATGAATATTATGTTTGCATATTAAAGAAGGTCTTTTATGGTCTCAAAGAGGCTCCCAGAGCATGGTATTCTAGACTAGACATATACTTACAACATCAAGGGTTCATGAAAGGAAATGCAGACAACAACATCTACATCAAGGTAACTCAAGATAGTATTTTATTAATTGAAGTTTATGTTGGTGATATTATTTTTGGAAGTGATGATGACAGGTTGAGCCAGAAATTTGCAAAGGATATGCAGAATGAATTTGAAATGTCATTACTTGGAGAACTATCCTTCTTTCTGGGTCTTCAGATATGTCAAATAAACCAAGTAATTTTTATTTCTCAAACCAAGTATATCGGATAAATTCTAAAGAGGTTCAGAATGGAAGATTGCAAAATAGTCAATACTCCTATGAAAACCAGTTGCAAGTTAAGTAAAGATGATCATTCAAAGTCTACAAATCAAAGGCAGTATAAGTCAATGATTGGAATCTTACTTTATGTGACAACATACAGACCATATGTAATGAATGCAGTTGGACATGTGGCAAGATTTCAAGAAGCACCAAAGGAATCACATGTTCTAGAAATAAAGAGGATATTCAGATATCTCAAGGGTACAAAATATTTAGGATTATGATATCCAAAAGGAAAGGATTTATCACTTATTGCCTACAAAGATGTAGATTGGGAAGGTTGCATTGATGACTGATGAAGCACCAATGGAGAAACATTCTACTTGGGTGAGTGTTTTGTATCTTGTCTAAGCAAGAAACAGTCATCAATATCATTATCTACAACCGAAGCAAAGTATATTGCAGCAACAACATGTTGTACACGGGTTCTATGGATGAAACAAACTCTGATAGATATATAGGTTGAGTATGATGAGACCATTCCAATCTATTGTGATAATACAAGCGCCATTAGTATCTCAAAGAAACCGGTGATGCACTCCAAGACGAAGCACATTCCAATCAAGTATCACTTTCTATGGGAACAAGTTGCAGAGAAGAACATCAGAGTTGAATATGTGGGAACAATAGAACAAGTGGAAGATATATTTACAAAACCACTTCCAAATGAAGCCTTTGAGTATATTTGTTAGAGACTCAGAGTAATTTCTACTCCAAAATGAATGTTTTTGAATGCTTATCTTATATGATTTATATTTACATGAGGAAGCACCATAAAGAGGAAAATTCAGGTTGGGTGAGCATTTTTTGGAAGATTTTAGTAAGGGGGAGTAGCCCCAAGGAAAATTCAGTTAGGGGGAGAAACCCTAGACGAGAAGTTATATTTTCCATTGATGTCAAATGGGGAGAGATTTATTAGATGCAGGATAGAGAGTTAGATGCTTGGAGAGAGAGCACGGAGTCATGGTTACAGGGGGAGCGATGGTCACAGGGGGAGCATGAGAAATATGACTTCAGTGTTGCATCAAAGTGTTTCCATCAATGCCAAAGGGGGATATTTTTTATTAATTGGGTTGGTTTTCATTGATGTCAACCCTTGAAGCAAGTCCAGTAGTAAATTTTGGTAGACCCGATAGTATGATTAAGGGACTTAAGTTTGATTGATATATAATGGTATGAATTTTAATACATTTGCATGTAAGATTATTCTAGATGGATAGTACATCTCATGCTATTTCTGGTGATATGAGGAAAGTCACATAACTCCTCATGGTTAGAGAGTTATGACCTGGTGAAGCGGAGAACCCTCATGAGTTATTTAGAAGGTCAAACAAGTCAAAATAATTCTAGAATCTCCTAGAAGAAGTTGACTAGTCAAATGGGTGAAACTAGGAGTTATTCATGGGTTAAGTTGTTGAGATAAGAAAATAATTAAAAATAATTTAGTTGTGACTAGAAGTGGATAATTTACTATTTCTATCAAAGTGAGTTAGAAGTGGAAAAGTGGTTAGAAGTAGGTTGTTGGACACAGTAGTATGATATTTTCATTGATGACAAATAGGGAGAAGAAGAACGTTAAACTGAAGCTCAGAAGGGAGAATGCATTGTAGAAACGTTATTGGGATTGAAATCCCCACAATGAAATTCCAAAATAATCGAGGAGGAATCTTGTCCGCTGATGTAGTTTTTGGGATAAATTTCGATCGTCGGATCATAGAGGAAACTTGCATAAATAAGAGGAGAATTGTGGTCGTCTGTTGAATATTTTGGAATGATTTAGATCGTGAGATCTAGATTAAATCTAGACCGTCAGATTGACTACTAATATTCATGGACCATCAATCGTGGAAATGATGCACACATGGTCAACTTGACATTGACCACTTCAGATAATATCGACTGAAAGAAATTTGCATGAAAGAATTTTAACTGAAGCCGAAGTTCCTCAATAAAAGTAATTCGTTGGATCTAAGGAGCACTTCGAGATCAATGATAGTCGTCAGATCAGGATTGTGTAGTAGTATTCAACTCTGACGTTGACCGCTACGACGAAAAGAATCCAAGAACGGGTAAGATTACCCGAAGGAAAAAGCCCCAAAATCACTTCAACCATTGATCTGGAGTAAAATATGGGAACCATCAGATCAAAAGGAGATGATCAACTTTGGTGTTGACCACTCCAGCAAAAATAAGCCAAGAACATATGAATTCACCCGAAGGTCAGAGCCCCGGATTTATGAAGTAAATAAGGACCATCAGATTTGGAAAATGCATGATGACCATTGGATCAGGATAAGAAATTCCAATTGTGGTCAACTTCAGACCACTTCAGAAAAAAAAGGTTTAGAACATGTAAGTTCACCCAAAGGATGGAGCTCCGAAGTCACAAAGTAAGACACATGGAACACACATTGAGAGCCCACGTCATCATAGTCCACATTAGCAAGACCACGTCGGCAATGACACGTGGCGCATTCATATGGTGACAAGTGTCAAGGTCCAGTTGGAATTTTATATATATGTAAGTCACAAATCTAAGTGAAATGTGGAAGCCACTCGGCCAATGCCACATCAACAGTGACGTCAACAAGCTACATCACTCTAGGAGTATGTCCTTTGGGGAAAATCGGTTCTACCACCAACAATTCCCGAAACGCTGAAGGCTGAAGTCATTCTCGACCATTGATCAAGAATGAGTAAAGGAAGAGAAGAGGATCCATTCACAGTTGTCAATCCAAGATACAAATCAATGAGTATATGTTATTTCGGAAGTCAACCAAAGCGGTTTGGAAAACCACCCTTCTAAGCTCTAAAATGATATGTGTATGACGCATGGACATGCATTTTATGGTTCATAGGTTGGAAGAAGATTTATCCCTTGCGCAATTTTAACTCTGAAATAATCTAGGCCATCCATCTCAATGTTTGATTAATTCATAGCCATTTTATTAAGCCAGTGGAAGGATAGTGTAAGGATTGAAGCTAGACCTCTTATTTAGTTTCAGGAATCATGATAACCATCGAATGAACCATTGTAAGAGGTAACCACTTCGGGAATCGGGATGTTCAAACTTCAATAGATTGGATACTTGTAAAGGAGAAATCACCTGAAGGTCAAAGTCCAGAGTACTAGGTTCCATCCCCCGGTCATGAGTTACGAACACATAAGCTATCAGACGTTGGGAACATCACTTAAATTAATAATCCCATGGTCCTAGATCCTAGAATTATGAAGGTTATTAGAGCATAGAAGTGTTGATAAGCACTCCGAAGAAATTTACTCCAAGAGGAATGACCAATTGCAAGGGTCGAAAGTCCTGAAGGACGAAGTAACGAAGAACCTGGCTCCAACCCGCAGTCACATAAAAGAAAGATAAAAGTGAATGAGGCTTAACTTTGTTTCTTGTAGAAAACCAGAGAAGAACACCATTACTGTATCAGATAGCGGAGTAAAATAATGATTTTGATCTGTTGGAGAAATGGAGATGAAACAAAAGCATGGGAATGAGATAAGGAGTTGATCCATACCTATGATCAACTTATGAGGATGGATCAAGATTAATTAAACTAAGAAAATTACATGATAAATTAATAATTATTTTATGTTAACGAAAAGGTACAATGATCCATTTTCAAAAGATGCAATGATTCAAAATCACACAAATTGGAATATTATATATAAAAGAGAAAGAATGGTGAGAAGAATGTGTCTATGTAGTCTAGATCAGAAGATCAAAACAAAAGAAAAGTCCGAGAAAAGGAATTGATGATACTGATGTTGTGAGAGTGGAAGGGAGGAGAAAGGAAGGATTTATATCTTTTACTAGATAAGGGAGTTGGTGGTTCCTAGGATTGGTGCCCTAAAGACAAGGGATTTGGTGCTTTCTAGGTTTGGTGCCCTAAAGATAGGGAGTTGGTGCCCTAAAAACAGGGGAGTTGGTGCTTCCTAGGGTTGGTTCCCTGAAGAAGGGGATTTGTGTCTCCTAAAGTTGGTTCTCTAAAAAGGATTGGTTTCCTTTACTATTCTTTATAAAACCTTGTAATTCTTGTTAATTATATTTATATAATTGATTTCAGTGCAAGTTCATTGTTGATTATTTGTGGCGTTTCATAAAATAAAAAAGTAATTGTTTTTTTTTTTAAGGGAAATACTAATTGACCCCCTCCCTCTGAGTATTTCCAACAATCAGTATCAGAGCGAGTGCCTTTGGCACAGTCTAATAACTGGAAGGTAGATCCTAAAGGAATGGATCAGCAAGAGGGAATGTCTTCCAACAAAGCACCATTGTTTAATGGAGGAGATTATGCTCTCTGTAAAATAAGAATGAAAAGCTTCATTTTGGCTCTTTGTTTTTATATCTGGAAATCTTTTATAGATGGTTACACTGCACCAACTAATCCACCCACAGATGTTGCAAGAAAGAAAATTTTCAATGACAACTCAAGAACAATTAACGCCATTCTAGGAAGATTGAATTTTTTTATATGTGTAAAGGTTATGCAATGTAAGTTATCTAAGGAAATATCAGACAAATTGGAGGTTGTATATGAAGGATATGGAAAATTAAAAGAATCCAAATTACAAACCTATAGAACTCAGTTTGAAAATTTGAAGATGAAAGAAGAAGAGAACATTGTTGAATACTTTCGTAGGGTAGATGAGGTAGTTAATTCAATCAGAGTAGTAGGATAATAACTTACCGATAAACCTATTGTAAAAAATATATTAAGGTCATTACCTATGAGATATGATGCCAAGATTTTCACAATTGAAGATAGGATAGAACTTGACAAACTAATAATAGATCAACTTCATGGAATTTTTACAGCATATAAGATGAGAACAGGGAAAAAAACCATCAAAAAGAGAAACTACCTTTAAAGAATCTAAAACAAAGATGAGGCAGAAGAATAAGACGTATGACACGTTATCATATATATCTGATGAAGAAACTTCCAACTTCATAAAGAAACTCAAGAAAGGGACTAGGAAATACAAAGGAAAGTTTCCTTTAATATGTTTCAACTATGTAAAAATTCGACACTTTGCTAATAAATGTATCTATCCTAAGAAGGAGGAAAGTGATGATGAAAGAACTTTCAAAACTTAGAAGAAAAGAAAAACTATTGATAAAAGGAAGTTCTGCAAGAAAAATAAATTGTTCTTTACCCAAGAAGACAATAGCTCATCAGAAGAAAATGAAGAATAGGAACCAGAGATTCTATTTATGGGAATAAAAAATCAATATGATAATCATTCAGAAGATGAAGAAGAGGTGAACTTCGAATAAGAATTCCTTCATGTGATTGGAGAACTAAGAAACACTAAAAAACAAAACAAGTTACTAAGGGAAGAGCTTCTAGATATTGAAAAAGCTAGTAAATCAAGTGAGAAGGAAGTTTCCAAAACCATCAGTGAGTCGAAAAAATTGATTATCAAGTTAAAAAATCAACTCCAAAAACCAAAAGAAAAGAAGAAATATTGAATAAAAACTCAGTGAAAAACAACAAATGTGTAAAATATTGGAAGATGAAATAGTTCAACTAAAAGGGAAACTAGAAAAAGAAGATGTTAAGTCTAAATTTGAAAATAGCTCAAAAATATTGAATAACATTCTTAGCAGTCAAAGATCATCAAATGATAAGACGGGACTAGGATATGATCCCTCTACAGAACAAGAAAATGACAAAATCATCTACACATATGTTCTTAAGAAACCCATAAACAGAAAACAAAACAAAACAAAAACAATACCATTTGAAACTATCCCAAATAAACAGAAATTTGCACTTTATACTAATGAAAAAGATAACTAAAATTATAGAATCATCAAAAGTAATCCCTCCAACATAAATCAATATATATTTATTGGTTATTGTTATTCCTGCAAAAATTTTGGACATAAAGCAATACACTATAAATCCTATAGAGAGTACAATCCAAGAAATGTTCAAAGATATGGAAATAATAAGGATAATGCAAAAAGAAGAAACTATAACTCCTTCTCTCCCTTACAAGACTACAATGTTGAATGTTACAAATGCAACAACTATGGTCATAAAGCCAGTGAATGTAGATTTCCAAAATATGATAAAAAGATAAATATTCCCAATAATAAAAAAGCAAACATAGTGCAATGTAAACTTATATGTGAGAAATAAAGGATGTCAGTGGTATATAGACAATGGATGTTCCAAACACATTACTGGAGATCAAAGAAAATTTCTCAAGTTAAACAAGAAAGGAAAAGGAAAAGTGACTTTTGGAGATAATATGTCAACCAAAATACTAGGAAAAGGCACTGTCAGTTTAGCAAATAATAAAACCAAAGAAGAAGATGTTCTTCTAGAATAAAATGTCAAACCTAATCTCCTAAGTGTGAGTCAAACATGTGATCAAGGTCACATACTTACTTTTGATTCTCATAAATGTGAGATCAAAAAAAAGGACACTGGAAAGCTAGTGGCAATTTCACCAAGAACATCTAGCAATGTGTAGATCCTTAGTATAGATGAAGAAGAAAAATGTTGTTTAAGCCAAGTAGATGAAAGTTAGATATGGATTAGAAGGTTGGGACATTTAATATTTGACAACTTGATCAAATCCAACGAGAAAGAGGTAGTTAGGGACCTGCCAAAAGTGATTAAGCCTTCATATTCTATTTGTAAACATTGTCAAATAGGAAAGCAAACAAGAGTTAGGTTCAAAACAAAAGGGCATTCCACAACAAAACCATTAGAAATTATTCACATATATCTATGTGGACCTACCATAACTAAAATTACTTATGGTGAAAATTATTTTATGTTGATTGTTGATGATTACACAACATTGACCTGGGTATACTTTCTAAAAGAAAAATCATAAGCCTTTAAGAAATTTAAAACATACAAAGCCATTGTAGAAAATGAAACAGATCTCAAAATTAAATGTCTGAGATCAAACAATGGAGGATAATTCACCTCTAAAGAGTTCATTCAATTCTATGAAAATCATGGTATCAAAAGATAGTTTCCAGCTCCTAGGACTCCTCAACAGAATGGCGTGGTAGAAAAGAAAAATAGAACAATTCAAGAAGCTGCAAGAACCATTCTAAATGAAGCCAAGCTTCCAAACAAATTATGGAGAGATGCAATCTACACAACATTCCACATACTTAATAGAGCTCAGTTGAGATAAATCCATGACAAAACCCCTTATGAACTATGGTTTGGGAGGCCAGCATCTGTAAAACACTTTAGAACTTTTGGAAGTAATAAAACATATTTTTAAAGGATATATGATGAAGGAATATTTTTACGGTTTTCATCTAGTAATAAAGAATACACACACACTACCATACACACATTTGCCAACATTCTTCTTACTATTCCACACATAAGAAATGAATATTCTATTTTCTATTTGATTTACTTGTAAACCTAAGAAGAAGGAGAGTTCTCCCAGCATAGACATTTCAAATTCTTCTTGCATTTTGGTTGCAGACTTTATGCTTAGTGTAGTAAGATTACTTCCAAATATGATGTCATCTACTTATACCACCACAAAAATCATGTTTTGATCCTAAATTTTGATGTATAATTTTTTGTCAGTAGTCCCTCTCTTATATCCTTTTATTTTTGTAGGTACTGATAAAGCTTTGAGAGCCATGCTCTAGGGGCTTGTTTAAGACCATATAGGGCCTTTTTTAGCTTTCACACATAGTCCTGATTTTCTCTTAACATAAATCCTTTTGGTTTCTCAACATAGAATTCTTCTTCTATTGTTCCATTAAGGAATGTTGACTTGACATCCATTTGATAGATTTTGAAATCTATGAAGCATGCAAATGCCAGGAAAATTCGGATGGCCTCAAGTTTTGCTACTAGAGAAAAATTATGTTCAAAATCAATACCTTCCACTTGGGAATATCCTTTGCAAACTAATTTGTCTTTTTTCTTTATAATATCCCCATTTTCATTTAGTTTGTTCTTCAATATCCACTTGGTTCCTACCACACTCTTGTCCTTGGGTCTTGGAACTAGTTCCCAAGTCCGGTTCTTCTCTATTCGGTCTAGTTCTTCATTCATTGATTCTATATAATATTTACATTTTATAGCTTCTTTGAATGAATTAGGTTCTATCAGGGATAACACTGCTTGTTCTGAGCCAAATTCTAGTTTCCTTCGTGTTTCCACTCCTGCAGTTTTATCTCCAATAATCTGACTTTCAGGATGATTCTTTTGAACTCTTTTTGATGGAGCTTTTGGAAAGGGTGTTTCTTGATTGTCTTCTTCATCATTATATGGTTCAATTTCATTTATTTCATTATCATTATCATCTTGCTAAGATTATACATCATCATCTTCTTGTTGAGATTTTACATCATTATCTTCTTGTTGAGATTTTTTAACAATGTCTTGGGATATGCTCCTTAGATCATCTATTTTTACATTGGCATTTTCCACTATATTTATTAGTCTAAGATTATAACATATGTATGCCTTATTACTAGATGAATGCCCTAAAAATATTTCTTCATCATATATTGGATGTTGGCCAGTGTGTGTTTGCTTTATTACTAGATGAATATTCCTAAAAATCCCCCAGAGCATGGTTCTCAAAGCTTGATCAGTACCTGCAAAAACAAGGATATAAGAGAGGGACTACTGGCAACAACTTATACATAACAATTGAGGATCAAAACATGATTGTTGTGGTGGCATAAGTAGATGACATCATATTTGGAAGTAATCTTACTACACTAAGGATAAAGTTTTCAACCAAAATGCAAGAATAATTTGAAATGTCTATGCTGGGAGAACTGTCATTCTTCTTGGATTTACAAGTAAATTAAATAGAAAATGGAATATTTATTTCCCAAGCCAAATATATCAAGGAAATGCTAAATAAATTACAAATGGAATACTGTAAACCTATGAGTACTCCCATGGTCACTGTATGTAAACTAAGCCTAGAAGATGACTCACCAAAAATGGACCAAACAATGTAAAGATCAATGGTTGGAATTTTGTTCTATTCAACAACAACAAGACCTAACATCTTACAGGCTATAGGAATCATGGGGAGATTTCAATATGAACCTAAAGAAACTCACTTAAAAGCAGTAAAGAGAATATTCAAATATCTTAAAGGAACCTTAGAACTTGGATTATGGTATCCAAAAGATAAAGACTTCATTCTAACTGCATACACTGATGCAAATTGTGTTGGTATTATAGTTGATAGAAAAAGCACCAGTGGAGGAGCATTTTTTCTAGGAAAATGTCTCGTGGCATGGATAAGTAAGAAAAAAAAATCCACATCACTATCTACAATAGAGGCATAATACATTGTTGTTGCATCCTGTTGCACACAAGTTCTTTGGATGAAGAAAACATTAGAAGATTTACAAATAAGATATGATAATCCCATTACCTTTAATTGTGATAACACTAGTGCCATAAGAATATCTAAAAATCCAGTAATGCATTCTAAAACCAAACACATCCCAATTAAATATCATTTCCTAAGAGATAAGATTACCCAAAACGTAGTTAAAATAGTGTATCTAGACACCAAATAACAGATTGCAGTCATTTTCACAAAACCTTTGCCCTAGAGTACTTTTGAAAATCTTCGACAAAAATTATGAGTAATTCAAAAACCTCATTAAAAACCATAAAAAAATGTTTCACAAGGGGCACATGTTCAAGGGGGGCATTGCCATAAGGAGAGTGGAGAACTATCCCCTTTGCCATTTTTGTCAAAGGGGGAGGAAATTGATAAGAGAAGAAATTTCAAAAAGAAAAAGGTTTCCATCAATGCCAAAGGGGGAGAATGTTGGAAACAGTGGTATGATATTGTCATTGATGTCAAATAGGGAGGAGAAGAACATTAACCCAAATCTCATAAGGGAGAACACATTGAGGAAATGTTATCGGGATTGAAATCCCCACAGAAAAAATCCAAAATAATCGAGAAGGATTCCTATCCGCTAATGTAGTTTTTGAAACAAAATCCAACCATCAGATCATAGGGGAAACTTTCATAAAGAAGATGATAATCATGGCCTTTTGTTGAATATTTGGGAATGATTTAGATCATAATATCTAGATTAAATCTATACCGCCATACCGACTACTAAGAGTCATGGACCGTCAATCGTGGAAATGGCGTATGCATGGTCATCTTGACATTGACCACTTCGTAATATCGATCGAAGGAAATTTTCATGAAGAATTTTTAACCAAAGACGAAGTTTTGAAGTAAAAGTAAGTTGTCGGATCTAAGAAACACTTCAAGATCAATGATAGCCTTTAGATCAAGGTTGCGTAGTAGAAATCAAGAACAGGTAAGATTACCCGAAGGCCGAAGCCATGAAGTCCCGTCAACCATTAATCTGGAGTAAAATATGGGAACTGTTAGATCACAAGGAGACGGTAAAATCCATCAAAAATAAGCCAAGAAAATATGAATTCACCCGAAGGTCGGAGCCCCAAATTTCCAAAGTAAATAAGGACCATCAAATCTATACAATGCATGATGAACATTGGATCAGGATAGGTAGGTCTAATTGTGGTCAACTTCAGCATTGACCACTTCGGCTAAAAATGGTTTAGAACATGTAAGTTCACCCGAAGGCCGGAGCTCTGAAGTCACGAAGTAAGACACATGGCACACACATTGAGAGACCACATCATCATAGTCCATGTCAGCAAGACCACATCGGCAAGGACATGTGGCACATTTAGATGGTGACAAGTGTCAAGGTCCAGTTGGCATTTTAGATATACGTAAGTCACAAATCTAAGTGACACATGGTAGCCACTCAGCAAGTGCCATATCAGCAGTGATATCAACAAGCTACGTCACTTCAGGAGTATGTCCTTTAGGGGAAATCATTTTCTACCACCAGCAACTACCTAAAACACTGAAGGCTGAAGTCATTCTCAATCGTTGATCAATCCCAGGTAAAGGACAAGGACAAGAGCCATTCACAACTGTCGATCCGAGATACATATCAATGAGTATAAGATATTTCGGAATTCAACCAAAGCGGTTTGGAAAACCACCCTTCCAAGCTCTGTAATGATGTTTGTATGACGCGTGGATAGGCGGTTTATGGTTTGGAGGTTGGAAGAAGATGTATCCCTCGCGCAATTATAACTCTGAAATAATCCTGGCCATCCATCTCAATGTTTGATTAAGTCATAGCCATTGGATTAAGCCAGTGGAAGGATAGTGTAAGGATTGAAGCTAGACCATTGATTTGGTTCCGGGAATCATGTTAACCATCGGATGAACCATTGTGAGAGGTAACCACTTCGGGAAGTTCAAATTTTGGAAGATTGGATGCTTGTAAAGGAGAAATCACTCGAAGGTCGAATTCTGGAGGACTAGGTTCCAATCCCCGGTCATGAGTTACGAACACATCAGCTATGAGGTGCTGGGAACATCACTTAAATTAATAAGCCTACGGTCCTAGCTCCTGGACTTGTGAAGGCTATTAGAGTAGGGAAGTGTTGATAAGCACTCCGATGAAACTTACTCTAGGAGGATTGAATGATTGCAAGGGCCGAAAGTCCCAAAGGATGAGGTACCGAAGAACTTGGCTCCAACCCGCTGTCAGATAAAGGAAAGACAAAATCACCTGAGGCTTAACTCAGTTTCTTGTAGAAAACTCGAGAATAACACCATTATTGTAGTAGATAGTGGAGTAAAAGTATGATTTTGATATGTTGGAGAACTGGGGACACAACAAAAGTATGGGAACAAGATAAGGATTTGATCCGTACCTATGATCAACTTATGAGGACAAATCAAGATTAATTAAACTAAGAAACTTACATGATAAATTAATAAAGGAAGAAATTAATTTATGTTAATGAAAAGGTACAATGATTCATTGTCAAAAGACGGAATGATTCAAAATCGCACCAATTGGAAGACTATATATAAATGAGAAAKAATGGTGAGAAGAATGTGTCTATGTAGTCCACATCAGAAGATCAAAATAGAAGCAGAGTCCAAGAAAAGGAACTGATRATACTGATGATGTGAGGGTGGAAGGGAGGAGCAAGGARGRATTTATATCCTTTACTAGATAAGGGAGTTGGTGCTTCCTAGGGTTGGTTCCCTAAAAACAAAGGAGTTGGTGCTTCCTAGGGTTGGTGCCCTGAAGAAGGGGATTTGTGTCTCCTAGAGTYGGTGCTCTAAAAAGGATTGGTGTCCTTCACTATTCTTTACAAAACCTTGTAATTCATGTTAATTATCTTTATATAATTGATTTCAGTACAAGATCGTTGTTGATATATTGTGGCGTCTCATAAAATAACAAAGTAATTGATAATTGTTTAAAAAGGGTAATACCGATTCACCCCCCTCTTAGTATTTCCAACATGGGTTAGCCCTAAAAGAAGGAAAGTGGGTTAAGTTGGTTAGTAGGTAACCCCTTGAGGAAGCTACATGGAAGCATAAATAAGAGAGAAAGGATCTCTCATTAGCACCTATTGAATATTATTGAATATCTATTTTGTGAAAGGTTATTTGGGCAGGTATTATTGATAGAGAAAAGTGCGGCAGGAAAATTGTGGCAGAAAAAGTGCGGAAGAAAAATCATGGCAGGAAAAGTGTGGTAGGAAAAGCGCAATAGGAAAATCGCGGCAAGAAAAGTGTGGAAAAAAAATCACGGCAGAAAAACCGAGGCAGAAAAAGTGTGGAAGAAAAATTGCAGCAGCAAAACTGCGACAAAAAAAGTGCGGAAGAATAATTGCGGCAACCAAATTGTGGTAGAAAAACGCTACAAGAAGAAAAAAAGGCATGGTTTTCATATGTGTAGTGTTTAATTTATGAATCTAGTTGAGATTTTTCCTTGTAAATCTGTTGGATGCCCTCTTGGAAGTTTAGTGCTTGTTGTAGAGTTGATCTTAGGCAGATCTATTGAAGTTTAGTATTGGTTCATGTTTGAGGGATTTTGGTTGAGGTATATTGTTGAAGTTATTAGTACATATAGAGTTTGTATAATAGTAAGTTTATAGAACATGGTTTGAGGTATAGACTTGTGGTATAGTGTTTGAGGTATATGTGATCAGATCAGATTGGTTGATCAATATACAGTGACAGGTTTCTTAGTGATAGATTTGAAAGAACAGGTTGTGACTGTGACATATTCAGTTTCTACATTTGACACTTATGTTTCAAGGTGGTTGGACGAGGCAAGGATAGGTGGTTGTAGCCACCTTTCAGTTGTAGTCGAAGAAAATAGGGGGTTGTAGCCTCCTTCTAGTTGTTGTTGGATTACTAAGAGGGGGGCTTGAATCATTAATAGAACAATTATAATCCTTTTTAAACCAAATAATCCAATTTTTATATCAATGTAGAATTATCATCCAATAATGAGCAATGAACAAATGAAAAATCATACACATACACAGTACACCATTGTTTTACGTGGAAAACCAAAGCGAGAGAAAACCACGGAATATTTTTTCTTATATGTCTTGAAGAATTACATTCATTGGAAGCACCAAGTTCCTTTTTTTTCCATCTACAACTGGAAGGAGGATCCAACCCGCTAATTTCTTGGGCTACAACCTGAGGGAAGATCCAACTCCCCAATTCTCTGGCTACAACCCCCCATGTTCTCTAGCTACAACTAGAAGGTAGCTACAACCACCTGTCCTTGCCCCATCCAACCACCCTAAAGTAGAAGTAGAATTATGGAACCACTGTCACACTATCAATGTGAGATATACCACTGTAAACTTGTACCAATAAACCTGAACCATGCATCAACCATGCATCAACCTATACCTCAACCTGTAATCAACTTGTACCAAAAACAAGTGCATCAACCATGCACCAACCTGTACCAAACAATTTGTAATCAACCTGTACCATAAAAAAGTGCAACCAACCATGTACCAAGTATGTACCAATCGTCTGTCAACTACTCACCAATATGTACCAACATCATCAACTATACACCTCATGTATGTGCCAACTCATCAACTACTTGTCTAAACCATGTACCCAACATGTACCTTAACCAAAATACCTCATCAATTTCATCATCCAAATATGATTTGTAACTATGTAATATACCTGGTGTATATGATCACATACCTGCATACCTTCCTTAACTTTAACAACAAGAGACTAGCATTTTCATCAAACTTTTCTTTAGTCTCAAATGACTAGTTTTGGATTAGTCAACAACCCTAACTTGAAATAATCATAACTTTGTACCTATAATGAATAAAGACCTAAAATGGATAAACAATGTTCTTCGGTTTGTTTTATTCAATTCCTCCAGGTGTCACTACTTGGAACCTCTCAAAAAATGATTTATAGAAAAAATGGCATACCTTTCTGAATTCTGGCTTATTCTAGAGAGCGACCTTGTAGAGCATGCCCTGCATGGAATATTTGTTGAATCGATATTAAAAAGTTACATAGAATACTACAGACTATACTCTAACCAAAACATTTTTTCTTACTGAATTTGGATTTGTTATGAAGACGTTATGATGTTTTTACCTGAAACACCGTTTTTAGACTAGTTTAAGGACTATCCAGAAACACTATTTTCCACATAGTGTAACTCCAAAAATACAACGACCCACAAGATTAATTTTTTACCATAGATACTTGGATATGTTTCCTCACTGGCATAGAAATTTCACGATCTTAATCATTCTATAAAACAATTTATTGCAAAAATGGTGAGATGACCTGTAAATAACATACCTTAGAAAGCATCATCAAAAGAATTTATCCTTCCTTGAATTCCAACCTTCTTTTCTTCACCTTCCCTCATAAATTCGGCTTATATATTGTTTGGTTACCTCAGACACCTATAGATATTCAATATTCTCAAGTGTGATCTAAAATGAGAGAGTCTTGCCTCTTATTTATACTATCCAAGTAGCTTCCTTAAAAACATCTTCTAGGTCACTTTGCCCACTTTCATTATTTCAAGGTTAACCCACTTCTAATTTCTCCATTAAATTTATTATTTAAATAATTTATTTTGTATTCACTTTGAATTATAGTACACTCATCACTTCACTTTATTATTTACCTTCTAAAATCTCTTAAACCACTTTGACTACTTTGACCTTTTGGGGCTTCTAGATGACATATGAGGGTCATCCAACTTCGTAAGGCCATAATTTTCAAACCGTGATGATTTATGTGATTTTTCTCATACCACCATAAATGGAATGACATGTAATATCCATATATAATAGTATTACCAGAAAATATATCAAAACTCATACTGTTATCCATCAAACAAACTTGGGTCCATTACCCAAACCTGGGTTCTCCAACTTCTTATGGCCATAACTTTCTAACCATGAGGAGTTATGTGACGTTCCACTTACCACCAGAAATGGAATGACAAGAAATATCCATATAGTATAGTTTCACTAAAAAATTCACTGACCTTCATCTCATTATTCCACAAATAATCATGGTTTCTCTAGCCATACTTATAGGATAACTCAATCCGCAAAGTGTCTTCCCGTGAGGGAGTTCACCATAAGGGAACCACTTTGGATTTCATCCTTTGTGCTATCGGGCTTTATTCAAGGGTTTAAATCAATGAAAACCAACCTTAATCAACAATCTCCCTCTTTGGCATTGATGGCAACACTCTGATGCAAAACTGAAATTATGTCATGCAATACTGAAATCATATCACTCATGCTCCCCCTGGAAACATGCCTCTGTCCTCTGCATCTCTGTGACCATTGGTCCCCCTGGAATGATGCCTTTGTCCTATGCATGTGATGAATCTCTCCCCCTTTTTCATCAATGGAAAAGGTATATTTCCATCTGGGGCTTCTCCCCCTGACTGAATTGTCCTCTTTATGGTGCTTCATCGTGTACATATAAGACATATAATATAAGCATTCAAAAGAACTCATTTTGGAGTCAAAATATATCTGAGTCTCTGGAAAATATACTCAAGGTATTCCCATGGAAGTGTTTTTGTAAATATGTCTGCCACTTATTCTTTTGTGCCCACATACTCAATTCTAATGTTGTTTTCTGCAACCTGCTCTCATAGAAAGTGATACTCGATTGGAATGTTCTTCGTATTGGAGTGCATCACCGGGTTATTTGAGATACTGATGGCACTTGTATTATCACAATATATTGGAATGGGCTCATCATACTCAACCTGTATATCTGTCAGAGTTTGTTTCATCCAAAGAGCATGTGTACAACATGATGTTTTTGCAATATACTCTGTCTCAGTTGTAGATAAAGATATTGATGATTGTTTCTTCCTTAGACATAATACTAAACACTCACCCAAGTATAATATTGCTCCACTGGTGCTTCGTCAATCATCAATACAACCTGCCCAATCTGCATCTATGTAGGAAATAAGTGATAGATCCTTTCCTTTTGGATACCTAATCCAAACTCTTATGTTCCTTTGCGATATCTGAAAAATCCTCTTCACTGCTAATACATGTGATTCCTTTGGTGTTTCTTGAAATCATACCACCTGTCCAACTTCCTGCATTACATCTGGTCTGGACGTTGTCACATATAGTAGGATGCTAATCATTGGCCTGTATTTACTCTGATCTGTAGAATTTGAATCATCATATTTGATCAACTTGCACTTGGTTTTCATGGGAGTGATAATTGGTTTACAATATTCCATTCCAAACTTGTTTAGCATTTCTCTTATATACTTGGTTTGAGAAATAAAAATTCCTTG